>BPLR01003240.1:0-217254 GCA_021605095.1 Caerostris extrusa
CCAGCTCCAGTTGAAGTTCCAGAAAGCCCTTTCGTCAGCCATAAATCTGCTGACTCTTCTGGGCATAAACTCAGAACAGAATCGAGCACAGGTCAGAAAGCATTCATATTTAAAAAAGCCATGCTTTAGAACAAGGGCGGCCGCCTTGAAATTTTTTCCTTGCTTGAATTAATCACACTTTTATAAAAATATATACTTTATAATGGCCAAAGTAGTGAAAACTAATGTATTAAAAAATTTATTATGTGTGCATCCATATATTTAAAAATTAGCTGTTGGAATTATGAGAAAAAAATTAACTTTGATTTTAAAATAATATTCTTGCCAATATAGTTGGACCGATATTGCCTCTTTTATTTATGAGTTTAGTGTTATGAGAATAATTAAATTATATTCTGCGAACTCATGATACAGGCACAATTCGATTTTGCAAAAGCTAAGTGAAAGAGTGGAGAAACAAATATCGCACTAGTAAAATAAATATTTTTAATGGTTACATTTTTTTTATTTCGTTTGTATTTATATTTCATTTTTAGAGTTATATATTTCTTTACAACGTGCGTTTAGTATCATTATTATTGTTGTTTTATCTATATTTATATGTAAGAATAATAGTAAACACAATAATAATAACTCATTAGGTTTCAATTTTTCACTCCAAAAAATGTGTATAGTGGTTGATAAATCTAATAAGGGGAAATATAATTTTATATGCGGCCCGCGGAGTTAGGTGCATTTCCAAAGTGGGGCGCAAGATCATTTGGGTTGGCCGCCCCTGGTTTAGAATTTAAGGAATAATAAAAAAATAAAATGATGTAATAAAAATAAAATTTTTTATTAAAATTTATAAAATATTAACTTAAATGACACAATATTTATTTGTATGGAAAATTATGCTTGTCAGTGGATTAATTAATTTGTACGAAAAATTTCATTGTATAATTCAATTACCATATGTAAATGTTTAAATAGTTCCTGTAATATTTCAAATAAATTTATTAAAAACGTAAAATTTATTCTAGCAATATTTGTATTCTTATATTTCTCTTATTTTTGTGAAAAATATTCTGAAACTTTTATTAATAATATTTTAATTAAATATCTGTTATGCCCTTATTACGTCAATGATACTATATTTGATCATCTATAGTATCACGGATAAATCTTTTATCTATAAATGCTGAAAAAAATATAGATAGTTTCAAACTTTGCATTTAATTAATATTGCAAGAACTCCAACAAATATTTAAGTCATCTGTAAGTTTAAAATTTTTAAACCTAATTAATACTCAACTATTAATTAATTGACTAACAAATATTAAACTAATTTAAACCTAACTAATTTCTTACTTGAAAATAAAATAGTTCTATTATTTTAGCACGCTAAATATAATATAATAAATATTGAAGTTAAATATTTTAATTTACGAAAAATATATTTGATATTAAACCGATTTGATAATAAAATCGTGAAAAATCTTATTAGATATGTATTATATAAATGATTTTAAATTTTATAATCACATTATATACCAAAATTCCCAAATTCCTTTTCGGTTTTTCTATACCATACTTCCTTGTGGCTAGTTCAAAGATTTTATAACAAAAAAATGGCATACAGAAAGGCAAATAATTTATAGAAATCCTTTTTATACTGAATTTAAAAAATCATTCTCTATTTCTAGTTCGTAAGTGGCCTAATCCTGATAGTTGCTTTCATAAAATCTTTTTAATGCAACTTTCGACATCCACTATTATTATTTCTCAAGCTCCAGCTCCTAATGAATCTGGGAATCCAAAGATTCTTTCCAGACGGGCGGCATCATTTATCTAGTTAAACATACACTCGCAATCCCTTCTCATTTATCTCCAATGCTAATTTATTTCGCTTGACATTTTAGTCTGTGTTAACATAGTAGAGGTTACGTTTTTCATTTGTCAGCTCGTTGCATCATAAGTAGCAGCAAATAATGAGACTTGTATGTATGACAGAATAATTATTAATTTTCTAATTATCTTTTTTCTTAAAAGCTTTCTCGCAAAATAATGTTCTTTTCTTTGTAGTTTATCTAAATTTAATTAAATGGTAGAGTATTATTCTCAAATAATGAAAGAGTGTTCTTATGAGTATTTACTACAGCACTATAACTAAATATAACTATAACGTTCGATTTTATAAAGTACACTACTGGCCATTAAAATTGCTACACCAATAAGGCGACATGCT
The DNA here is from genome assembly GCA_021605095.1 of Caerostris extrusa. Taxonomy (NCBI): domain Eukaryota; kingdom Metazoa; phylum Arthropoda; class Arachnida; order Araneae; family Araneidae; genus Caerostris; species Caerostris extrusa. The sequence goes on from BPLR01003240.1 coordinate 2,228, forward strand.
ACAGACGTGAAATTTAAACGACAGGAAGAAGGTGCTGTGGTATGCAAATGATTAGTTTATCAGTGCATTCAGACAAAGCAGGCGCCGATAGGCACCTACAATGTGTTTAAATGAGGAAATTGTTCAGCATGTTTCTCATACACAAATTGCATTTGAACGTTCTTGCGTGGCGAAAGTTGTTGTGAGGCCTCGCGTAAGAAGCAGAAGTGCGTACCAGCATGTTTCTGACTTTGATAAAGGTCGAATTGTAGCGTACCGGGATTGCGGTTTGTCGTGTCGTAGTATTGCTGCTCGCGTCGGTCGGGATCCAATGACTGTTAACGGAATATGGAATCGATGGGTTCAGGACCGTAATACGGAACGCCATGCTGGATCTCAACGGCCCCCTATCACTAACAGCCGATGTTGCCGCGTGGTCTTAATGGATCGTGCTGCCACGTCATGAGCTCTGAGTCAAGAATTGGGGTCAATTGCAAGGTAACAAGTGTCTGCACGAACAGTTCGACGACGTTTGCAGCAGCTGTATTCTCAGCTCTGTGACCATGATTTCGGCTTACCCTTGACGCTGCATCACAACTGCACACACCATTGAAGACTCTCCCTGTCTGTGGACAGGAGAGTCTTCAATGGTGTGATCAACGATGAATCTGGCCTCACGAATGGCGAGACGTCCTTTTTCAGATGAATCCAGGTTCTGTTTATAGCAGCAAGATGGTCGCATCCGTGCTTGGTGGCATCGTGGTGAATGCACATTGGCAGCGGGCATTCGTCAAAGTCGTACTGGCCATTACCTGGCGTGATGGTATGGGGTGCTATTGGATACACGTCTCGATCACCTCTTATTCGCATTGACGGTACTTCAAACAGTGCATGTTACATTTCTGGTGTGTTACGATCCGTGGCTCAACCCTTTATTGAGCCCTGCGAAACTCTGCGTTTCAGCAGGATAATTCACGATCACATGTTACCGGTATTGTACGAACCTTCCTTGATACGGAAAATGTTCGGCTTTTGCCCTGACCTGCACGCTCACCAGATCTCTCGCCAATAGAAAACGTCTGGTCCATGGTTGCCGAGCGAGTGGTTCGTCACCATACGCCAATCACTACGGTTGATGAGCCGTGGCATCGTGTTGAAGCTGCATGGCCATCTGTACCTGCACATGCCATACAATCTCTGTTTGACTCAATGCCCAGGCGGTAAGTGCTGTTATTACTGCCAGAGGTGATTGTTCTGGGTACTGATTCCTCACCATATATGCATTCAAATTTCTTTGAAAATTTAATCACTTGTTATTTTCAGTATAATATATTTGTCCAATAAATATCATTTTGTTATTTGCATTTCTTCCTGGTGTAACAATTTTAAAGGCCAGTAGTGTATTTACTGCAACAATATAACTACAGCGATTTTATTAAATATATTAATATATTTTATTTTAATACTCGTTTTATTAGGAAGAAATAGAAATGTAATATCCGAATTCGAATAGTAAAAATGACTATATATAAAGGATAATTTAGTTATATCTCTAAACAAAAAATTACAAAGTTAAAAAAGTATTAAAATTTAATTACGTATTCAATTACAATTACAATATGAACCCAAATAATAAAAAGTATTATTTATGCTCACATAAGAATGTATTATTTTAAAAAAAAAAAATTAATGCTGTAAAATAAAAAAAAAAAAAACATAAGTTAAATATTTACAAATATTATTTATTGTAAAATCATGATCAAATATTTTTTTATTGGACAAAAAAATTTACTTATTGGAATACATTTCAAATTTTTGATCGAGAATGAAATAAAATTATGCAAATTAGTAATTAAATAGTAAATAAATCTTAAATTTGCAATAATAATGTTTTAAGGAATATAAATAAATACATATTTTTTTAATATAGAAATAATTGAAATCAAACAATATTATTTGCATTGGAAAAAATCATTTTATCAATCTAATTTTCATGATCAGATATTTACATACGGGAATATCGTTGAATTTATAATGCATTTTATTAAAACTTAATTGATTGTTTATTTCTAAGCAATCTTAAATATATTTGATTTGTCTATTCAACTAAACTACAACCTTCAGGAGACCTTGAAAATTTACGCAGAAATGTTAACGTTATTATTAGGAAAAATAATTTTGTAACATTTCAATTTTTATTTTCAACATTTGTTAACGATACAGGAAAAAATTTTTTTTTAGTTCAATGTTTTTTTAGTTCAATCATTAAAAGAAAAAACAATTTCCTGTCGATGTTTAAAAATTGTAGACGTGAATCCATTAAAACTGAGGGAAAACGTATCATTTATGGAATACTAGTCGAAGATATTTATGGAATACTAGTCGAAGATATTTATGGAATACTAGTAGAAAATAGTTATGGAATATTAATAGAAAATAGTTAAGGAATACTAATAGAAAATCTTTATGGAATACAAGTAGAAAATCTTTATGGAATACTAGTAGAAAATATCATTTATGGAATTAGTAGAAAAAGTCATTTATGGAATACTAGTAAAAAAATGTCATTTATGGAATACTAGTAAAAATGTCATTTATGGAATGCTAGTAAGAAATATATATGGGATACTAATAGAAAATGTCATTTATGGAATACTAGTAGATATTAACCAGCGTTGTACGGTTGACAAATTAAATTTTTTTAATTTTGAAAAGTTTTATTAAGAAAAATATCTGTATCAAAATTAAAGATTTGATATTCGACTTAATAATAGCGCCTAATAAAAATAACACACAAATTAGCTAACTTAAGAAAATAAACTTATCTAAAATTTCATAATTATTTTTTTCACCTTTAATCTGTTAGCCTTTATTTAGTTTGTAAAATATAATTCAAAATTAATGTGGAAATTTTCTATCTTACCTTTTTTTTTTTTTTTAACAACATAAATCGTGTCACAAAGTTTTTTTAAGGCTTTCGCCATCTGTTGACGTGCAAATCTGAAAGATATAACAATATAAAGTTATTAATTAATTAAAAAGTAATTAATAACAATTTTTTGCATCTTTTGATTATGAATATTTGGAGAAAATAATAAACTCAGAGAAAAAAATGAGCTTCTATGTGTTATAATTTTTAAGTTATGTCTGAACATATACACATACATAAATACATTTTTATACATATAGATTCGTAAAAATTAATAGTATTTAAGTACGCGATAGTTACTATAATTTAATTTTGTAAATTTATGATATTTATGTTATTTCTATACAAACATATTTGTAAAAAATAACAGTATTTAAGTCCGCTTTAGTTATTATAATTTAATTTTGTAAATCTATGTTTTTTACGTACCTAGAGATTCGTAAAAATTAACATCATTTAAGTTCGTTTAGTTACTATAATTTAATTTTGTAAATTTATGTTTTTTGTGTTCATATTGATTCGTAAAAAATAACAGTATTTAAGTCTTCTTTAGTTACCATAATTTAATTTTGTAAATTCTTTTTACACATATTGATTCGTAAAAATTAACAGTCCGCTTTAGTTACTATAATTTAATTTTGTAAATTTATGTTTTTTGTGTTCATATTGATTCGTAAAAATTAATAGTATTTAAGTACGCGTTAGTTACTATAATTTAATTTTGTAAATTTATGATATTTATGTTATTTTTATACATACAGATTTGTAAAAAATTAATAGTATTTAAGTCCGCTTTCAGTTAATAAAATTTAATTTTGTAAATTTATGTTATTTTTATACATATAATTTCGTAACAGTTAATAGTATTTAAGTCCACTTTAGTTAGTAGTATACAGTAGTAGTTACTGTAAATTAATTTTGTAAATTTATGTTTTTTGTATACATATAGATTCGTAAAAATTAACAGAATTTAAGTCATCTTTAGTTACTATAATTTATATGTATGCAAAAACACATAAATGTACAAAATTAGATTCGTAAAAATTAACAGTATTTAAGTCCGCTTTAGTTACTTTAATTTAATTTTGTAAATTTATGTTTCTTTTTTTTTTTTCTAACAAAGGATATATGATAAGGAAGTAGTGGAACTTAACTCAGAAGTTTCTCTGATACTTCTGCTTCCTTCAGTGGATGCCGTTTGTTCTGCTCCAGGACAAAAGATGACGTCACAGAAAGAACAGACTGCGTACTGCTGCCACTGCAGATATTTGAAATGAGTATGAAAAAAAAACAATATCATAATCTCTTTAATTTAAAATCTATTCAGTTAAAAGTAACTGTGACTGTACTGAAATTACTCATAATAAATTCAACTTATAAATTTTGTCTTTTGCCAAACTGAGTTCAAAATTGTTCTAAATGTTAACTTTTCTTTAAAAATATAAGTTTTGATTTTCTAAACAAGTGTTAAGATTTTTAACTATTTGTAAACACTAATTTTCAGAAATTTTAAATAACTTACTATAGTAGAGAAATAAAAAAATATTGTGGTTATAAAATATTATTATATGCGTTCCTACTATTCTAAATCTGTGTATACATCATTCTATGTATTTTGTGGCAAAATTTAAAAAAATCTCTTTACAAAAAAATAAATGAACAAAAATAAAAATTAAGAGATATACTTTTTAAAATAAAGAAATTAAAAGTATATAGTCCCAATCTAAACTGTAATTTCTTTTTCATATTTCATAATTATTATTTTCTTCAGTGAATATTTCTCAAATATGCAAAAATACTAAAATAGAACAGTGAATGGAAAATAAGATGAAGGAATATGTTGTAACATACGGCTTTATTGGAAATCAATCCATTACAATAGGGATCTCCAACAAAGAAGGAACAAGTAGAACAAAGCAAACATCCAGCAAGACAGCAATCGACAATAAGTCGGTCTCACACACCACAATAAGTCAAAGGGGAGAGAGTAAATAAAAGAGGGTAGGCACTTCATTTTTAGTCCATGAGGCCCCTGGCCTGCCAATACAACTGCAAGACTTCTCCTTGGCACTGAGCCCCACACGTTTTTTTGTTTTTGTTTTTTTATTTTTTAAGAAAAATACTTTTTATTATCATTTGTCATTGACAATGAATTCCTTCTTAGATGAAGGAATTCATTTTCAATGGCAAATAATAATAAAAAGTATTTTTCTAAAAAAAAAAAATGCGTTTTAACTCAAAAAAAATTAACTGTTGGAAAATGATTACAAAATTTCTATTATAAATTTCCTTGAAACTAATTTAATTGAAAACATTAAAGAGCGAATTAAAGGCTTTCCATTATATAAAATTTATGCATATTCACACAAAAAGCTTTTCCGATTATTTTTTTATATAAAATCACATGAATTACATAAATAAAATTTTCCATTAAGTAGAAGGTAAATTGACTTTAATCAAATAAATTAAATTGAAACAATTAAAAAAAAGGCTTTTAAATTATCCATTTTAATATTCAGTAAAAAATGATTTAAAAAAAGATAGTAATATGTATATATGTAATTTAAAATAATACTAAGCATAAATCATAATAAACAATCGTAATGTTAATAAATAAAAGAGTTTTTAAATAATATAAGTAAACTTTTTAGTTAAAATAATTTGTTTTAATTTTCCAGTTCATATGAGCACTTACCAGCACATATTCATATCAAGGTATTCTCGAATATCCTCCATTTTGAAATGGACACGCTTGTGGCGCAACATATTCATAGACAGGTAATTTTTATTGCTATCAAATAAACTTAGTTTTTTAATCTACAAAACGTGTCTCAAATTAGAGGCATTAACGTTTATCCTTAAATATTTCAATTTTAACTTCATAATTATGCTTTCATAATTATTAATATATCGATTTTTCTTTTATTTATTTTCATTATTTCAAAAATATTTATCGAGATAGATCTAAGTGAGAAAATAAAATAAAAATTTATGAACCTGAAAAGTCGATTGACCAATATACAAAGATTGGTTTGGTTTGGTTTGCTGCTCTACGGTCATCTTGTGCACACGTTAGGCTGAACAGACCGGGACCTACAGTTTAAAGTGGATTCCGAATCACTACAAACACCCATGGCATCGCCGGGAACCGAGCGCCAGAGCTCTAATCACTCTACCAACAGACACCCAATATACAAAGAGGCCCCTGCATGAGCACTAACATTGGTTTCCTTTGCCACTGCAATTAGAAAAGAACATTCATTCCCAGAAGAAAAATTCGAAAAGCCCACACCTTTCTTGAACTCTGTAAAAGTATATCCTATTATACGGATTCATTGTGCTAATCCTTGACATAGTCATCCTGTTGCCCACTGGTAACTTGCGGAGATAGCCGGGAAAATTATTTTTGAATTTTCTAAAGGTGTTCATTGCAATCACTGCTATCAGAAACATAGAAACGATACAGATTTTGACAGGGTGTGCAAATCGTTAAACATCGCGAGTTTGTTTTCTCCACTACAAAAAGTTTAAATGACAATGTTTTCCTTTATCTTCCGTCATTAGGGTTTACATGAATGGTTTAACATACTTTTTCACCGCTATTGTTAAAAAATATCCTTTACGTAATTGTAAATACCTTTCATTCAGGTCATCAAGCTGACATTTTTCTGTCGGGACATGAAATTGAATTCTCTTAGAATAGATGTTCAACGCTCTAATTAGCAGACATGTCTTACACATTTAGGTTTTCTAATTTTAAAAAAATAAAAAAAAAAAAGTATTATATTCATTGTATATCGTAGTTCATTATATAATGTATATCGTATTGTTAAATGGCTTGGTATGATAACGTTAATAATGTATATAATGTAATGACATAATAATAATGATTAATAATAATAATGTATATACTGTATTATGTATCTTCAGGCTTTCTCCACATCAGAACTTGCTTCAGCTAAATCAAGACTCAGGCAGCTTCAGCAATTTCAATCGCAAGTGGATAGTACATGGAGGGCAAATGCGGTGGCTCATGGACGTCTTAAACTTTGCTCGAGACAAACAATCTCGCGGTGGTCGTTTACTGAATAACTTCCTCATTGAGAAAGCAGATTCTCCATGCACAAGCCCTCCACAATCACCTCAGCATTCCCAATCTTTGCACACACTGCAGGTTCCAGGTGAAGTTCCAGGATTGAAAATTTCCCTGGACCCATTCCTCCAGTTTCCATTCGCATTACAAATTCTTCATCAAGCTTCTCTTTGACAGAATCTAAAAACAGCCCCGATGACTCGCTGAAGCCTAATGCAGAAATCCGGCGCTGTGTATCCACATCCCGCTTACTTATGACTTCAGGCTCCACAGATGAATCGGATACAGATACTTACAGTCGTCAGAAACCACCTTCTACATTAGAACTGATGGACGACAAATCGAAGGCTTATAGCTCTGAAACTTTGAGCGTGACCTATAAACTGGGAGCATGTTCCAACCCTCCTTGTGAATCCTTGTCAACAGTAGATACCCTGTCAATGAAGATGATGTGTCAGAAAAAGTCAGGGTGAAGATGGTACTATGTCGCAGGAAGGAATCGTCATCAATGTCCTGCCTAAATGCGACAGCGTCCATTCTTTATCTTCTGCAGAAGTTACCAACCCAGAAATCGACGACTTTGATGATGATATAAGTGACTACAAAGAACAGCAAATGGATGTACTGCTGCAATTTCCTCACGAGGAAAGTCGAGATCATCCGAGTGATGATGAAGACAGTTTAACAGACTGTGGTCTACATTTTAAACCCATATCAAGAAGTGAAGACGATGATGAAAACTTAAGTAATCACGATGATGAAGATTATACTTTCATTACTTCAGTACTGGATTCAGAACTTCCTTGTCCAGATATAAATATCGATATGTCCGTTGATGAACTCAGTGTTTTGGTAGCTTATCATGACAATATTCCCCCTGATACTAGTATTCGACTCACCTTAAACCCAGACGCTACAGCACACGAAATAGTAGAAGCTGTTATTGGCCAAATGAATGAAGCTACACTGGATGGACAATATGACAGTGAATTTTACGTTGACGAACAAACCAGAGACACTCTCCGATTGGTGGTTTCCTTTGGCACATCAGAACGCTGTCTAAGTGATTCCTTCCAACCTCTCAAAGTACAGAATCCGTGGACCAAAGGTCATTTACTTGTAAAAAGGATATTGATGCATGCACGCCAGAGCCAGAACAGTAACAGAGATGAGCTTTCTTTTTTAAAATAATTCCATTACCAACAAAGTAAATATCCCTTATGCCAGTGATTTCAATTAAATCGAGTATTATATACACCATTGTTTCACAGTTTAAGTAAATAAGCTTTCAGAAATATTCAATTGCAGATAATCATAGTGTCATAGTTTGAGAAGACAAATGAAAAGACTCCATGGTCTTCAAAGCTAAAAATTAATGAATTATGATTAAAAATTGTGTGGCATAGAATTTTTAAATTTTAAATGTTTGGGCGTAATTAATTTCGATGTCGAGTAAGACATAAACTAAAAAATGTAACATAATGTGTGATATATTGCATTTTTATTTATTATTGTCATTCGTCTAAATTATTCAAATTTAGTATCATCTCTTTTGATGGTTTTCAGAAGAAAAATAACACTTTATGCAAATAAGAGTAAGGGTTATTTTCCCGGTTAATTTTTTTTAAATAAATATTTAATTCATGAAATTTCTGAAAGCTTAAGCACAGGTGCTTCATTAATAAATGTCATAAATTTTTTTTCTCTCTTAATTTTATGAAGTTGCTAATATTAATAGTTTAATACGTTATTTATTTCATTTATAAATTTTTAGGGCAGATCACATCTTGTAAATAACTTCATAATCAATTTAGTAAAAACTTATATAAACCTAATTTCTTTGCTTGATACTTGAAAATACGTTCAATATTAATTGAACACATGTGTCGAGAATATTTAAAGTAAAGGTGAAGAATGTTAAATATAAGAAGATTTATATTCAATGAAAGATTATAGAATGATAAATATGTTTAAATAAAAGTATGATAAATATGGCGTTTAAAAAGCTACTCAATGAAAACCGGAAATTGTATGTGAAACTTGTGATTTTAAATGGAAATGCAAAAAGGGAATATATCTATTAGAAGTATATTATTCATAAATATTGAACTTGTGAAGAATAATGAAGATGAAATATAAAATTTTAACAAAAAAATAAAATTAGCATCGCTTTAAGAAAATATAAAATATTTATTTATTTTATTACATTGATTAATCTAGGGATAATGGCGTAATCAAATTTAAATTTCTCTTTTAGTTAAATAAAGAATGATTTTTTGGCTGTTTTGTTTGAAATCTTAAAATCAAATGAAACCATCATTTTTCAATGATCAGTGGTGCCATCTATTTGTGTTTAACGTTACTTTCCTTTTATTTCTTAAATTTTTTTTATAAAAGAAATGTTTTTCTTCTTTTAGAAAAGTTATTCTACGAAATATTTTTAGATTATTATTATTATTATTATCAGAGCTTCCAATTTGATTTATTTTTACCCAAGAACTCAGAAATGATGAATTTAAATTTATTAAATTGAATAAAAGGTTAAAAATCGTATTAATGGAGATTTTGTAATTTTTTTAATGGATTTATTCATTGATTGCCAAAGACTTAATTTATATACGTCTCCTGCTAAAATAATGAGCTTTAACCATCCCTTAACATCTACCAGATAAAAAATTCTTAAGGCCGTAACTAGCAAATTGATAATAAAAAAATATATTAATACTTCTGAAGAATAAAGTTACACTTCAAATAAAATATTTAGCCATTTTTATGGAAGTATTTCTTGTCTGGTGGAAATGAAAAACATATCTGTGATTAGAAATCATCAAAGTTGGTGGAATCATTGGAATCCACATTATGCTATGAAAAATAAAAATAATAATGAAAATTTATAAAAGATGCTTAAAATATAGGTAATTTGTAATGTAAAGCACGTAGGTAATATGTCGCTGTAAGTAATATGATATAGAGTGATAGCTATTATCAGTATGATAAAATGAAGGGACGAGATATATAACTCATGGTTGAGAAAATCTTAGAAATAGGTAGTTATGTCAAACGTGGTGCCATCTAGCGGATAATTGCTATACTAAATTAGATGGAAAACTTTTTTTTTTTTTTTTTTTTTTGTGACAATTTAATTAATTGAAGATATATATATAAATTTTAAACAGTCTTCAATGTACAAATAATGTACAAATAATTGCAATAAAAATTAATTTTTTCTATTATATTTAACAATAAGGATATTGGATAATATAAGGATTTTGAAATAGTTTAAAAAAAACCATAAATTATTTATGGCAATTTCATAGAATTATTTCTACATAATATTTAAAGGAACTGACATACTGTGATACAACCTTGATTTAAATTATAATAAATTATTGTACGTGACAAATAAAAATACTTTTATTTTTAAAAATGCATTTTAAAAATGAAAAGAAATATATCTAGGCATTAAATATCGTACACATATAATAATAAATGGGATTTGTAATAAATTAAATAAATAAGTAAAATGAATATTTTTAGAAATAATCATTTTTCTATTAGATGAATAACTCTCCTCGCTGAACTATCACTTATGAATTCGCTAGACTTCGTTAAAAAAAAAAAAAAAACTATTTAAAATGTTAATATATTTAATAAAAAGAAAAAAGGTTTTAATAGTTGCTGAAACTATAAATAAAAAAAAGGAATTCTTTGGTCTTGAAATTAATTATTCTAAATTAAAGAGACTTCAATTTATTATTTATTTGAGAAAATACTTACATTTTAAAGATTGTATGTTTTCCACAATGTATATGTTTAATTAGATGTATAAAATTTTCTTTCATGTTTCACTCTTTCTTTTATTTTGGTGTTTAGTGTAAGAAATGATGCAAATAGTCAATTATGAATGAAGGGCATGTAATATGATAATGCAATTCTGTATGTGCTAAAACAAATAAAAAATCTGTTTTACTCCCAAAATATTTATGTAAAGTTCATTTAAATAATTTTAATTTTAACTTTACTCTCCGAGCTTTGATTTGTTACAATTGTTGATATTCTGTTCATACTTAAGCTATTATTGTATATTGTTTTGTATAGAATTATTTCGATCGTGATGTATATATTAAGTGAAACTAATTAAAGTATTTTGAAATGACTGTTTTTATTGAACTTATATCATGCAAAGAGAAATTAAAATTACTTTTACCTTAAAATGATTTAGAAATAACTCCAATTTAGCATTACAAAAATTTCTGATTTGAGTACCAGTGTTTTGTCGCAAATTTAGTACAAGATGACTCAAATTAAATGCTTCGCAGTCGTTGCATTTCATAGAAAAGTTTAGGGTTAATGTTTCAAAGCTTTTTCCCAATACTATACTCAAATTCATGGAAGTTATTCCCAAACGTCCTCTGCAAAAGCAATATAGCTTGCTAGTAAAAAATAGCGTGACAAACATAAATGAAAATGAAATCCGATGATATAAAAATAAGAGATAGTTAAAAATATTTTAGACAACCCACATCAGATTTTGATGGCGATCCATCTTCAGCGTACATGAGGGCAAAACATCGTCTACTTTTACAATAAAAAAGAACACAAACCAAAATGTGCGAATGATATATAATTCCATTCCATGATGGCGTTCGACAAAACAAACCTCATTATATTTTGATGGCGATCCATCCTCGGTGTACATGAGGGCAAAACATGGCCAATTTTTACAATAAAAAGAACGCGAATCAAAATGTGCGAATGATATATAATTCGATTCCCCATGGCATTACACAAAACAACTTCAACATATAGTATCTTGGTGGTGGTCTATCCTCAGCGTACATAAGTCCAAAACATGGCCAACTTTTACAATAAAACGAACACAAATCAAAATGTTCAAATGATGCATGATTCGATTTCCCAATAGTATTGTGCAAAACAACCTCAACATATCTTGGTGGTGGTCTATCCTCAGCGTACATGAGTCCAAAACGTGGCCAACTTTTACAATAAAAAAGAATTCAAATCAAATCGAATTCTACTCCCCGATGACGTTGTGCACTTGCTTTCAGAAACAAAACGACCCAATGACAACTGTATTGCATCGGCAATTTAGCTGCTTTTTGGTGCAGTCTAGTTATCTTGCTGCTTCTAGCTGCTTGAAATTTAATTTTTGTATAAAATGAATGCAAATGAGGAGCATTTACTAAGTGTGCTTAACAAATATAAATTCTTTATACAAAATTCATTATAAACAAGCACATCTACTATATAGTTTTACAAAAAAAATTATTTAAATAAACTCTATGTAAATATCTTAATTTGGCATCTATTAAAGTAATAAATGTATTATCTTTTTAAAATTATATCTGTTTTTCCCCTTACTTCGCGCCTTTATCTTCTACTCATGAAATTGATGAAAATGATATTTAAAATAAGGACATTTTTAATACAATTGCAATATGAAGTACAAATCACATGGATTAAACAAATATCCAAATATTATATAACTAATATAATCATAAATGAAGCAGTGAATAGGAATAGTACAATTAAAATTGGAGAAATATTGAAACAAACATGAAGATAAAATGAATATTAACAAGTGCAGTTCGTGGAATTTTTTAAAAAAATCTGCTAAACATGGTAGATAAAGAAACAGATAATGCAATTTACAATTCATAAGTAATAATTTTTGGAATAATTAGTAGTTCATTTTCCTCTATTAAATTTATTAAACGTGTACACATTTTTTGTACACGTGTTTCGTATTATATTTCTACACTATGTGAGAAATCGCATTGAAGATATTTTAATCAATGGTTTCTAAACTTATTTGCCCTTTTCAGAAAAAAAATCATCTCTTGTCTGAAAATCTCTTCTTTAAGGCAATTAACAGAAAGATATAGTAAAAAATTTATGTGTCTACCTTCGTCTTAAAACAAAGTAAATAAATATGTTGTAAATAAGACACCTTGAAATTATAAAACTATTTATTATACTTAATCATAGTAGTTTTCCCATTATATATTGAAAATTAAGATTGTGAAATATAATATAACACATCATTAAAAATTATCCTAATGAAACTAGTATGTTGTTATCAATGAATTAATTCTCTGCTCAATTTTTGTCAATAGTATTCTTAAATCATTACAATTCGCAATCTGCAATGAATTAAGTATACTATTGACAAAAATAGAACCGAGAATTAATTCATTGACAGCAACCCACCAAGTTATCTCATTAGGATCATTTTCTGCATAAGCAAAAGTTTCTTTTTTCGACTACCCTAAACCCAAATTCCTCTAAAAATGATGAAAAGATTCTTATTCTTATTGTTCTTATTCTTATCATTATTCTTATCTTCTCTTTTTTACTTCCTTTCATCACCGTCTTACTTTTATTAAATGCTTCCTAAATGTACCCCGAGGCTACTATCATCTCTCTTGGTCGCTACACCATCCCCTAGGTGGTGGTATAGACTACTATAGTCCATTCTGAATACAATGTTTTAACCCATTTTGGCCTGAATGAGACGTAGACGGTCTCATTGATCTAGATCTATAACGATCACGTAGACTCCCTAATGTTCAGGGAAATTGCTCCCGAGCAAGAATTCTGGGCCATTTTCATCTTTCTGGCAACAATCTGAGTCTCAATAGATCGAAACAATCAATGCATGTGTGTGGTCTGCTAAGAAAAATCACCCAGCAAAGAGTTTATTTCTGCTTTCATTTCTGTTCTGTATATCGAAGTAACTATAAATTTTAAACACCTTCATAACATAGTTTTCATTTGATATTTGTATACTTGATTTATTTATTTTGAAGTTCAAATAAATGAACCACTCGCAGAAAAACAAACACAAAACCGGGAACTTTTTTCAAAACAGTAAGCCTCGCTGAATAGATTAAGTTGATTCTTTCTATGCACAGACTATGAACATTAATCATTTTTTATAGTGCAAATAAATACAAAAATACACTCAATTTCTATTATAAATTTTTTTTTTATGTCTTGCAATTTTAAATAAATGTCAAAACTATTTATTAATAAAATTGTGTGCTTATATAAAAGAAACCATTTTGAAATGCATTATTATAGTTTGCCATTTTTGTCAAACTTAATGTAAGTGGTAGGGGTGAAAAATGAGAGGCACAACGTTCTTGTATGACATTTATTTTCAACTAACGATACATGAAAGATCAGAGCGCCCTCTTTCGAAATATTACATAAGGAATACATACGGTTACGGTCTGAACAGTGAATGTCATGAATTTTAAACATTTATTTTTTCTTTTGGTATATTTATTTTTTAATATGCACTAGAATGTAATTATAAAGATAAAATTATTTACTGAAATGTCAGTAATAATCTTTTAAATCTAAACATTTACGTAAACAAATGTTTTATTACGTAAACAAATGTTTAAAAAGTTCTATTACGTAAACAAATGTTTAAAAAGTTCTATTACGTAAACAAATGTTTTAAATTCTAAATTTATGTGAAAAATAATGAACACATTATATTGAAATATTTTAACTATATAATCTATATTTTTGATTTCAAAATATTTGTAATTTTAATTGAAAATGTTAAATATAATCCAATCCATGAAATAATATTTATATTATAATTTTATTGATCACTTTTATTGTCTTTACATATTGCCCCAAAATTATATTAATAATAATTTTAATACATATTTTGATTACATAAGTCTTTTTAATTTACATTATTTATTTAATAATATTATTAAATCTAACAAATTTGCAAGAAGGATTTCATATGCAAGAAATTATTTGTGAAGATTACATATAAAGTGATCATTTTCTCAATAGTGACTATGATGAGACCAAATTAAAAAAAAAGTTCATAAAAATATCCTTTTGAACATAACAAAAAAGACAATCACGTTCAATGAAACAGTGAGCAACATTCATTCATTTTGATTGATTAATATTATTGCAAGATTGAAATTTCATAAAGCTTAATTAAAAATCTTTTTACTATTTATCTTATTTACAAAAAACGCATCATGAGGCTTTCTAAATCTAGTTTTTTAAAAAAGGAATATTGTGATTGATTTTATCATCAATTTATATTGTTCATCAAAAAAAGTGTTTTTAAATAAATAAATTGGTCGTTTTTTGTTTATTGAAATCAATTTCACGGAAAAATAAATAACCAGATCTCACAAAAAGGTTCTCTGAAAATGTTCTCAATGAGTATTTCGACTTGAAAATTGAAACATGTAAACTCATCATCCGAAATTCATAGAACTAGGTCAACCGTGTTGAAACACCCTTTTAAGAATTATAATTGATGTGTCTGGATTGTTGATGGTTGATGATCGATTTTGATTCACACTAAGACAGAAGGTAGTTATTAATGCATGCGTTGCGGAATAATAACAAAAGCCTCCAAGCTGTATGTTTGTATAGATGAAAATATTAAGTGATAATGGTGACTAATCTGTCGATCATAAACACTTTTAAATCAGGAGTGTATTATTTTGTAACTTTTTTTAGGTGGTATTTGAAAATAAAAGATCTCATTCGAGCCATATATAAAATACACCTTTTTAATTATAATAGTTAAATAGAAAAGTTAGTAAATACTATACAAAGTCA
The DNA here is from genome assembly GCA_021605095.1 of Caerostris extrusa. Lineage (NCBI taxonomy): Eukaryota > Metazoa > Arthropoda > Arachnida > Araneae > Araneidae > Caerostris > Caerostris extrusa. The sequence continues at coordinate 17,863 of BPLR01003240.1, forward strand.
TATCATATAATATAAATAGTCATATAATAAAAAGTCATATAAATTCATGTTTGTGAAAATTGCAACACCATGAATGACTTACGCGAGTGAGCTGAAATTTTCAGGAAATGCAAATTAGAGCATGATATGCAAATGATTAGAATTTCAAATCCGTAGCGCATGCGTATGCTGAGCAGCGCCCTCTGAACGGCGGATGGATCGGAATAAATAGACGGGTGTAGCGAGGCGTGTATGGTTATCGGTGGTTATCTGCTAGTGGTAAACGTTAGCTCAATCGTTACTTATGCCTCTTCGACGAAAGAGCGAGATTTGAACAACTTACAGAGTTTGAACGGGGAGAATCATCAGCCTTCGTGAAGCTGGATTGTCTTATCGTGCAGTAGCCGCTCGTGTGCAGCGTAACAGCAGCACAGTGATGTGTCTTTAGAAGCAGTGGACGGACGAGTGTCGGACAACTCGGAAATCCGGGGTGGACCCCCGAAATGGGACGTCAACTCGTGATGATAGACACCTGGTCAGCATGGCGCTGACGGACCGAAAGCTTCCTCTAGACAATTGGCAGCACAGTGGTCAATAGCTACAGGTGTTTCATTGTGTGCTTCATCAATTCGTAGATGTCTGCTGCAGCGTGGACTGCGCGCAAGGACTCCTTTATACAGGGTCCCTCTCACGCTAAACCATCTCCGCCTGAGGCTACAATGGGCCGCTCAGCATAGAGACTGGCGTGCTGATTGGCAGCATGTCGTGTTTTCTGACGAATCCCGCTTTAATTTGTGGTACCATGATGGTCGCATTCGTGTCAGACGCTATGCCGGTGAATGCCACTTTCGGGGTGCATTATCGAACGCCACAGTGGACGAACACCCGGAGTTATGGTCTGGGGTGCCATAGCATATCATGGACGATCTCAATTGCTAAGAATTGTGGGCAATCTGAACAGCAAAACGGTACATCAGTGAAGTTCTACAGCCCCAAGCTGTTCCCTTCCTTCAAAACTTGCCAAGCGCTGTATTTCAACAGGACAATGTCCGCCCTCATATCGCTAGGACTGCTCAATCCTTCTTTTGCAACGCGGCAGGTACAGCTTCTTCCTTGTCCTGCGTATTCCCCGGATATGTCGCCGATTGAACATGTGTGGGATTTCGTTGGTCAGCGTCTCGCTCGTGATCCTCGTCCTGTTGCTTCTGCAGACGAACTTTGGGTGCGCATACAAACAATATGGAATGCTCTTCCTCAGGCAGACATTCAAAATTTGTTTGACTCCATGCCACGATCGTGTAGCAGCACTTATTGCGGCGCGTGGTGGCTACACAAAATACTTATTCCGATCTCTTGTTATTGTTTGTTTGCTTTGAACATTTAATCATTTATTTGTACCACTACCACTCAACTGTGCATTAAATTTCACTCAATTATGACGATTCCTTCATGGTGTTGCAATTTTTACAAACATGACTTTAAATAATCATATATATATCCAACATTAGATAGTATTATAGTATTAATAAATACTATAATGCTATCTAATGTTGGAATGCTAACCCAGTGGAACTTTTTGAAATCGGTGCACATTTAAAATCCTACAAATAATTGTCGGCGCATTTTATACAAATTTCTGACTAATACATGTCCGCTACTAACGCCTCCTGACTTCATATTCCATGGTCAACTCCACGGACTACTACTTATAGAGGGCTTACTACTTCAAAGGTTACAATGGAAAATTTTTGTTATTGAAAATCACATAGACACTAGAACTCGTCAGCCATGGAAGTTACCTCTTCTAAATCTTCTTTGGCAAATTTTTGCTGTTGCAACTTTTAATGTGAAAAAGAGATCCCAATGGTCAACTCCTTGGACTACTACTTGCAGAGGGCTTACTACTTTAGAGGCTACAATGGAAAATTTTTTAGCATTGAATCTCACATAGACGCTAGCGCCCTAGTAGCCAATAATGGAAATTACCCCTCCTATTTTTTTCGGAAAGCTTCTTTGGCGCATTTTTGCTGTTTGGCGACTTTTTAAGTAAAGAAAGAAGAAAAAAAAAAAGCAACCAAACGGTTAGTTGATTGTAATGAAAAAATGTGAAAACAGACAAGGAAAAGAGGAACTAAATTTATGGTACTTACGTATTAACGGTACCTTGGCCATAGACTTGGCGTTTTTTAAGTGTCGCCAATCTTTATTATTTGGAATAAAAATATTTTGAAAGTGTTTTGATTTTAAATGAAGTGTTTCATATATATTTTATTATTTGGAACAAAATTTTTAAGTGTAGATTGGCGCCAAATCTGTAGCTGCGGTTGGCGCGTGTGCTCTTATTGGCGCACTGTCGCCAAGGTACCGTTAATACGTAAGTACCAAATTTATTTTTATAACTGGGCAAATATTTCTCTGGAATATCACAGGGTCCAATCTTCTAGACCCCACCATTTGAGAACCACTGATCTAATCTTTAAACCCTTTTTGATCCCCATTTGAAAAATCTATCTCGAGCTGCGTATAAAAATATTTAATGATAGTAGTTAAAACAGAAAAATCTGTAAATATTATATTCTTAAGTTCTGGGATATCTAATCGTTTAACTTTATTGGGCAGCACTTAAAAATTCTATTCAGGGACCAAACATATTTATGTGAAAGATGTTGATGTTACTGTTTGTGCAAAATATATGTAATTATTTATTAATCATTTAATTATTAATAATATTAATTGTTTATTCATTATGCAAGCATGCAAAATATATTTATTTAACGATAATTGCTAACCAGAAACTTTAATTAATGGAGTCTCAAAACAGGCTTTTTTTTAGCTTCCTTGCACAGACAGCATCTTAAGAGACAGAACGTCCAGAGTTACACATGAAATACTCTAATTTAGTGATAATTCTTAAACAAGAAATTGTTTATAATTGATGAAGATTAATTAAAATTTCAATACACGGATATATAGAAAAAAATAACCGTTTTTTTTTTTATATATAAGTACTGATTTACCACATTTTATTTTACGAATATTATTATTAACGCATCAATCATTATGTGGAATAATTGATTAATTTTCTCCAGTTTTTAATAAGATATCTGTAGATAGCATGTGTTTAATTATTAGGCAAAAAAAATTAGCTAGAGTTTATAGACTTTCTTGTATTTTAAATCCATAGAAACTGATGAAATTGATAAAAATAGCGTTATTTATTTTCAATAGAGGTTTATGCACATCAAAAAAAATTTTTGAAAAAAAAAGTCATAGACTATTTTGTTTGATTATTTTTAGTTTGCGCTATAACCAGGTAATTGAGTCTGATAGAAGCTTATTTTCAACAGTAATATATTGTCTTTGGGGACGAATGGTTGGATGGAATCGATTTTATATATATGAGCTTTTTTTTTTGTTGTTGTTTTAATCAAATAAAATTCTTTTTATATCGACAATAATTTAAAAGAGAGAAAAAAAAAAACTAAACACTCGTATGTGTAGCATTTTAGTGTTAGTTTTAAATTATAATTAAAAACATTTAATACATTCCAGTCATTTATTTATTGTTTTTGTAATTGGTAAATTTTTCATTTGTTTCCTGACATTATTTATTCTTTTAATAAAAAAATTTTGTCACGACACATGGAGTTAATTTTTAAGAATAACGACATTGTAGTCCAACATTATAATATATGCTTACAAAAACAATATATATATAAATAATTAGTGGTGCCATACGATGAGCTCTTTAATTAATAGTTTTTTTCTAGAGATTTCATTAATTAATAAATAAATTTTCATTCATTTCCTGGAATTATTAAATATTTTAATAAAAAATTTTGTCACGACACATTGAGTTAATTTTTAAAATAGCGACATGTCAGTCCAGCATTATAATATATGCTTACAAAAACAATATAACTAGTGGTGCCATACGATGAGCTCTTTTAATTAATAGTTTTTCAACATATTTCCTTAATTAATAATTTTTCATTTATTACCAAACATTATTTAATATTTTAATAAAAAAATTTGTCACGACATATTGAGTTAATTTTTAAGTAGAGTGACATTGTAGTTCAGCATTATAATATATGCTTACAAAATAATATAATTAGTGGTGCCATACGATGAGCTTTTTAATAGTTTTTCAAGAAATTCCATTAATAATAAATTTTTCATTTATTTCCATACATTATTTATTATTTTAATAAAACGTTTTTGTCACGACACATTGAGTTAATTTTTAAGAATAGCGACTTTGTAGTCCAACATTATAATATATGCTTACAAAACGATATGTATAAAAATAATTAGTGGTGCCGTATAATGAGTTCTTTAATTAATAGTTCTTCAACAGATTTCATTACTTTCAAATCTAATAACGCATGAAAAGTAAGCTTAACTATCCAAGTTTAGATTAAATTAAAATTTTAAACGCTGTAACAAACTCACATAATTAGAAATATGTATACAACAGGCAACAATAATTGACTCCTAATTAAAACCTCAACAAACACGTTTTTCTACTTATTACATACTGTTTTAGTAAAGATAATTTACGGTAATTAGAAAACGGCGACTTTCGGTGCCTGTGCTATTCCTCCCCTGACCCACATCCCGAGAAAAAGCACACTTCTTATTCAAAACATGCTCAATGCAAAGCTAAGCCTGTGCCAGTTTCGACGTCATTTCTGGCAAGTGGGATTGGAAAATCAAGGTCAATGGAAGACAATGTCAAACAGCGCTAGAGCTCTAAAGCTCAGTTCAGAGATCACGGAGAATAAAAGAAAAAAAATATAAGCTCGTATGATAAGAAAAATAATGGTATAAGTTTGGGAATGGAGATTTCTGTGTCAAGTCATAGGATACGTGATTATTTTTATATGCAGATGATGGACGTGTACCTTATTCCAAACCGGGATAGTAGCAGTACTACACATAATCGGGTTGGTAAGATTTGGCACACATAAAAATATTGAGCTCAAAGTGGTAGTTTTCATTTTGGGTATAGCTGAGTAATATAAAACTTTGTGCAGCAATATTAATAAATTAAGTTTATACTGAAAATTACTTTTTTAAAAATTCAGCCGTTAAATCGATTGTTACATTTCTGCCAGTATGATTATTTCAATTCCTTCCATTAGCTCACACTCTCCCTGTATAGATCTTGTTCAAATTTTCAATCGTTAGTAAAATACTTTTTATTCATCCACTGAACTTCAAATACATTTTTTGAACTTGTAGTGATTGACACTGGATGTTAATACAGTTTTTTCAAATATTACTTCAGTAATTAACTTTAATTAATTAATTTTAATTTCTTTTAGATTTAAGTTGCATAGATCTACCAATAGATGGCGCCAGATAAAAAAAAAAAAAGGAATGAAAATTATTTGTAAAGGACTTTTCTGCAATATAATGAAAAAAAGTAGGAATTGATTTTTAGAATTTTTTTTTTTTTTTATATATTACTTGTTTTTCTACCAATAGGATTATTTTTTTTCAAAAAATCAAATGATGGATTTTTGTCTACCTTTATCCAGACCCGGATAGTAGCAGTAGTACAAATAATCAGGTTGGTAAGAATTTGGCACAAATAAAAAAATATTGAGCTCAAAGTGGTAGTTTCCATTTTGGATATAGCTATGTAATAAAATTCTGTGTAGAAATATTAATAAATTAAATTTATACTGAAAATTACTTTTTAAAAACATTCAACCATTAAATGGAATGTTTATTTCTACCAATATAAAAATACATACATCATTAATTTTCTCTTTATTAAAAATATCAAAAGACATATTAGTTACAAGGTTTGTAAGTGAAATAATTCAAGAAAACCTATTCGATTTAATTAATGTAAATATCAGTGTTATAAAATTATAAAAAGAAACATATAATCATGTAGCAATATGCCATGTGCTCAATTATTATATAGTTTAAAGAAAATAAATTTTTTGATCAAATTTTCCAATGAATTGAAAATGTATTTTCATTGTTAACACATATAAGTAAAACACTTGTATACTATAAATAAATAACTTCAAATAGCAATTTTGTTTTCTATTTCAAAACTGGAAGAACAGGAGTTCAAACTCAAACAGGAAGAACTCAAGAACAGGAAATTCAAAATTAACTAATATTTTTATATAAACTTTGAAATTTTTCTTTAAAAACTACTTCCTCCAACATAAAAACACCTTTACTTAAACAATTAACCTTAAAAAAGGCTTTTATTTTACAATCTTAATTAAAATACATTTAAATAATATTACAGTACGAGTATTTAAAACATTATATTATAATTCAAAAAAGTAATATTTATCTCAATACTAAATCATTCTTGATTAAATGATTACCATTAGCTTCTTCTTAAAATTAGAACAGAAAATTACATAACATTAACAGAATATTACATTCATTAAAAGAATTTAAACTGAAAACTTCAGAAACTGATATAGAAATTTCGAATATTTTTTTTTAATTATTGAATTAAATTTATTACAAATTATTGACTCATTTATTTGATATAGCAAATCAAATATACATGAATTTTCTTTAAAAAAGAACAAATTAAAAAAAATTCTCTTTATAAGAAATTTTTATTTTAAAACAGTTTATAATAAGTCGCATATTTTAACTTTATTTTCATAAGCATAATTATTTAAAGAAAATATGAAAGAGGCATAGTCTGTGAACAGATTTGCAGTAGGAGTAAAGAGGGGTGGATGAAATAAGGAAATGAATGAATAGTGTAGACATTATTTTATCGAAAAATACTTTATACCATTTTATTTTTAAAAAATAATATACAATGAGTCGCATCTTTTAACCTCATTTTCATAAGCATATTAGGTACTTACGTATTAACGATACCTTGGCGACAGTTGCGCCAATAAAAGCACACGCCCCAACTGCAGCTACAGATTTGGCGGTTTTAAGTGGCGCCAATCTACACTTAAAATTTTTGTTCCAAAAATAATAAAATATATAAAACACTTCATTTAAAATCAAAATGCTTTCAAAATTCAAAACACTTTATAATTCACGCATGTAATTGTTCCAATCTATAACAGTTTTATCCGATAAATCAAGTTGCTTTTCACAAAATTTAATCGACGTCAACTCGCACCAGCAGTATATGAATCTCAAAGCTGTACAAAATGGAATTATGCTTCCCTCAAACCAGTTGTCTTTTCTAAGTCCCACATGATAAGCACACTGACTGAAATTGCATTTCCAAAACTTACATTTACCAAAATTAAAGTTTCATGTCATGGGAATTGGGACATTTTCGTTTTTTTGGTAAAATATTTCGTTCCTGAAAAATAAAATTGCATCTTGTTCTGTTTCTGGCAAATCCCAAATACGCATTTTCGTAGCATTACAAAATGGCGTCAAAACTCAGCAAATCTGCAGCTGTTAGATTGCCGCCACTTAAAACCGCCAAATCTGTAGCTGTTAGATTGCCGCCACTTAAAAACCGCCAAGTCTGTCGCCAAGGTATCGTTAATACGTAAGTACCGCATATTATTTAAAGAAAATACGAAGGAAGCACAATCATTACAGATTTGCAGTGGGAACGAGGATGGGAGTTGTGGGATAGTGGGTGAAATAAGAAATCAAAGGAATGAATGAATGAATGGTGTAGGCATTTATTGGAACAGAACAATCATCATATAACACTGGCCTTTTGAAATAACATTCTGCAGTTAAAATATCCTCATTTATATACAATGGGTTAAGGACGTCGCTAATACTTGGTGCTCCAAGATCTCATTTATTTTTATTTCACAAATGCAAGTTTTATTTCATTGTGACTTATATTGTTAGATGTAGCCTATACCTTTCAAATGAGCACTTGATCACTGCCTTAACACGTCTGGATCTATAACAGAGGAAATTAAGCGAGGAGCTGGATTCTAAACCAACTCCTAGTAACTGCCTCTCCCTCTACAGGGCATGCAGTTCCTCCCACCCAATAGAATACTTTAACCTTCCTCTGGACAATGATACATTTAAATCTTTCAAATTATGCTTAGTTTTGTAATTATTAACATTTCAAATTGAACATGATTTGGTTTTGGCTTATCGCTCTACGGTCATTTTGTGCACACTCTAGTCTAATTAGACCAGGTCCTACAGTTTAAAATGGATTCCGAAACGCTACTACTACTACACAACACATCACATCACATCACATCACTGTGCCTAGAGCTGAGTTGCCCATATACAGTTTGGGTATATCACACCACTGGGCTTCAAGACGCTCTTACAGTCATAAGATATTCGGCTTAAAATGGATTCGAACCACAAACAAACAATCATGTCACCCCCAAGATTCGAATCTGAAACCTGTGGCTCCAAATGCCAGAGCGCTAGCCAATTGACCATTAGACCGCTCAAACTGAACATGAGAAATTAACACTCCAATTCTGAAACGAGTACCCATAACGATTTTACAGAAATTTCACATCAAAATAAAAATGAGCACAAAGATTCATTACTTTCTTCATCGCAGGATTGGAAAAGATTTAAAAATATTACTCAAGCAACCTTCATTTAATAATTCACTCAGCATAACTCAGATTATAATTACAAAAAGAAACGTAAAAAATATTCAAAAAGTCCTTGACTTTCGATGAAAACTATGATTTAAAACTGAGACCACTTTTACAATTCGTGCATAAACCATTATGGCAAGAAACGCCACGTACATCAAATTCAAAAGAACCGATTTGCGACAGATTCTTTTTTTTTTTTTTCTTTTCGAGAATTATCTCACAGAACTTTGAGAGTTGAAAGACTTCAGGGTTAAGGGGTTGAACAAAAGTAGGTCAATTGCTTCTTAATTCTGGAAGAGTAGTGATTTTTGCAGGCATAACTCAGCATGAAACCAGCGTTATTTGAGAGTGTTTTAATTAAAATGGTGCTCTCTTGGATATCCGTATGATATTTAATTCCGAGTATTAAAAGTTTTTCATTTTAATGATCTCTTTTAATGATATGTTTAATGCTTTTTCATCTTCCGCCACTAATGATTCATTTTTTTAATGCAAGGATCTCTTGATGATTGATTGTTTGGATTTTAAAATGCTCAGTTTTGAAAGTTTATATGTTATTATATGTAAAATAGTAATTTGTTTTATGAGCGAAAGCATTTGCATCATTTTTTAAAGATTAATGTTATTCGTTGAAACTGTTCGTTCCCATAAAATTAGTAATGGCAAGTAAAAGTTTCAACATTTAAAATAAGTTTTTAAGCTTTAAATTTCATTTTATATTTCTGTTTTTGCTTATAAAGACAATACCATTCATCAAGTGGTTAATTTCGATTAAGAGAAGTAACTATGGAAAAAAACAGTCTTTAGAATTTAAAAATGTGCTAAATGTATAAGATACAAGAAGAAATATCTAATGGTCAGAATTATATGAAATTGTTGTAAATCTTCAAAATATTAGTCAATTCGTGTAAAATAAAAGATTATTTTTAAGCCACAACCAATATCACTTTGGACATCTGTAATAAAAGTATGAATCGATTTTTATTTTGCAACTATTCCTTTAGGGAAACAAAGCATTTAAGTATTTCATTATTAAAGGTTAATGCTATTCGTTGAATCTTTTCGTTCCCATAAAATTAGTAATTGCAAAGTAAACACTGTTTCAACATTTAAAATAAGTTTATCTGCTTTAAATTCCATTTTATATTTCTGTTTTTGATTATAAAAGACAATACAATTCATCAAGTGGTTAATTTCGGTTAAGAGAAGTAGCTATGAAATAGCCATCATTAGAATTTTAAAATGTGCTTAATGTATAAGATACAAAAAAAAATATCTAATGGTTAGAATTATAACAAAATGTTTCAATTTTACAAAAAGAAAAAGAATTCTACAAAATATTAGCCAATGTGTGTAAAATAAAAGATTGTGTTTATTTTTTTAAGTCACAATCAAAATCACTTTGGACATCTGCAACAGAAATATGAATATTTATTTTTATAACTATTTCTTTAGGGACATAAACTTAAAGCAGTAGTTGTAAAATTCCTAGATGGTTGGTTGGAGTTTTATGGCGCCAGTTTTGGCCAAGATGCGCCAAACAAAGCGTAAATAAAGTGGTGCTCTTTTTAGATATCCATATGATATTTAATTCTGAGTATTAAAAGTTTTTCATTTTAATGATCCCTTTTAATGATATGTTTAATGCTTTTTCATCTTCCGCCACTAATGATTCTTTTTTTTCATGCAAGGATCTCTTGATGATTGATTGTTGAATGTTATAATGTTCAGTTTTGAAAGTTTATATGTTATTATATGTAAAATAGTAATTTGTTTTATGAGCGAAAGCATTTTGCATCATTTTTAAAGGTTAATGTTATTCGTTGAATCTGTTCGTTCCCATAAAATTAGTAAACACTGTTTCAACGTTTAAAATAAATTTTCCTTCTTTAAATTTCATTTTATATTTCTGTTTTTGCTTATAAAAGACAATACCATTCATCAAGTGGTTAATTTCGATTAAGAGAAGTAGCTATGGGAAAAACCATCATTAGAATTTTAAAATGTGCTTAATGTATAAGAAATATCTAATGGTTAGAATTACATGAAAATGTTGTAAATCTTCAAAATATTAGTCAATGCGTGTAAAATAAAAGATTGTGTTGATTTTTAAGCCACTTTGTGTTTAAGCCCATTTTGTATTTATTTATTTTTTATTTTTTTTAAGCCAATATCCCTTTGGACATCTTTAACAGAAGTATGAATCGATTTATTTTGCAACTATTCCTTTAGGAAAACAAAGCATTTACATCATTTTTTAAGGTTAATGCTATTCGTTGAATCTGTTCGTTCCCATAAAATTAGTAATGGCAAGTTTCAGCATTTGAAATAAGTTTTTAAGCTTTAAATTTCATTTTATATTTCTGCTTTTGCTTATAAAGACAATACCATTCATGAAGTGGTTAATTTCGGTTAAGAGAAGTAACTGTAAAAAAAATCTCATTAGAAATTTAAAAGGTGCTTATTGTATACGATACAAGAAGAAATATCTAATGCTTAGAATGTTGATGTTTTGTTGTTGCCATTTTACAAAAAGAAATGACAAAATGTTGTAATTTTACAAAAAGAACAAAAAATATTATTCAAAATATTAGTCAGTGTGTGTAAAATAGAAGATTGTGTTTATTTTTTAAGTCGCAACCAATATCACTTCGGACATCTGCAACAAAAATATGAATCGATTTATTTTTATAACTATTTCGTTAAAGTAACAAACTTAAAGCGGTAGTTGTAAAAATTCCGAGATGGTTGATTGGAGTTTTATGGCTCCAATTTTGGCTATGTTACGCCAAACAAAGTGTAAATAAAATTCCTTAGATAATTGCCATAATTTATTGAATAAAATTGAGAACGCTGTTAGAATCATAACTGAAGATTGATAATATAATAGGAGTTTTATAATAATAATAATATTCTTTGTTTTTAATTAAATTAATTAACTGCAAGAAAGTAAACAAACAGTTAATGATAATTATGAAAAACTTCCAAGTGAAGCACGTGGCAGACAATCTATCACGCATGAGCGAATCTCACAATCTGATCTCATTTACATTACCCGTTTCGTTAGCATTGAACTTTTGTATGTAGACAAATTTGCAAGTCATTTCCGTCTACATATTTCACTCGGCTAAATGCATATGTGGTTAAGAACAAATATTTCGCATAAGACACATAACGACATATAATACAAGTAAATGTACAATCTTAATATAATATTATAAAAAAACTGAAATCTTCTCGACATATTTCAACTCATCATGTGTGAACATTCGAGAACGAATGAATAAACTCAGGAATATAACTATGTTTAATAATTCAACAGATATATGAAACAATTGATTGGAATACTACAAGAATGGCCAAATTCAATAGCCACATGAATATAACGATGTTGAATAGATCAAGAACTTCATGAAGAATTAATTGTTCAAGAATCTCTAAAGTAATATACAAAAGTAAGATAAATGTAGTCGTAAATGAAGAATGAAGTATTCCCAATTCTACAAGAAACGTTATCACATTCAATAGCCAAGAGAATATATAAAAAGTTTGAAAATGCTAAGCATAAATGAAGAATGAAGTATTCCAAATTCTACAAGAAGCACTATACAGCTTAATAAGCAACGGAAAATGTCAAAAGTGATAAATTTGAAACTTCAAAAAGAAAGAATTGATTAACTCACTACGAGTACTTATAGCCATTGGATATACAATGTTTAAAATCTCAACCCAAAACATGAAAAGTGATTCAAAACCCTACTACAAACTTCCAGCAAAAGCCAAATTCTCCAGAAAATTCCTGAAGATTAATGTTATTCATGAATCATTTCGAGTTAAGGGCCCCAACCACCATTTTCCTCCAAAATTTGCAATGGAGTTTTATTTGCTTGACCTCATTTTCGGATAACGTCACGGACCCCCTAACTAGGACAACATCATGTTCACACATGATAATAATTTAAAAAATCAAGTATAAATTAAAGAAATAATTTAACATTTCGTACTTACATTCTTTTGTATAAAAGTACGAATAATTGTATGCACATCTTTATAAACTCTAAATTCAACCTAAATTAATTTCAGTCAATATAAAAAAATATAAATGGCATTTACTTATGTTATAATCACCAAACTCCTATGCTTATATAATATTTGACTATTGTGAATTTTTTTTTCTAAAATCCTTGTTTTAAAAGTGTATATTCACCTTCCCATAATACAAAAGCACATTAAACAGCACATTTAATACATTAAAACATTAAACAGCACATTAAACAACTAATAGCAGAAAATAACCATATCAATTTATTATAAGCTGAAAATTAATTTAAATATATAAATGCTTTTTAATGTCTTGCTATTCAAGAAAGGATGAAAACGCTACAAAACAGAAAGAAAGATTTCCATATTAGATATTTCATGAGTTACAGTTCTTCCAACTAAGCTACTGAAACAAAAAACCAACACTTGTTTACGTCTTATTTGTTTACAGTGTTATAAAGCATAAGGAAAGTTTTACCAAATTAGAATATTTATCATTCTGTTTTTTGTGATTAGTGGCAATCACATGGCAACTTGACGTTTTGACCTCTCGTGGGCGTATACTAGTTCCTGGTGTTATTGAGTACAAAGATTTCAAGGTATCTGCTGATTCAAATTATTTTAAGTGCATCAAATGGTAAATAATAATCTCACAAAGTGCTTTCTTCCTCAAGATAACGACTATTTCATTTCGGTTTTTAAATAATTATTTACTCTTTCTTCCCAATCTATGCAGACATCGCATTAAAATAAATTTGAATTTATTTAATCATTTGTATTCTCCAAACAAGCTTTTTCTATCGTTATCATTTTGCATAATATAAAAAAAAGAATATATTTTATATATTATGATTCATGTAATTATAATTTTATCTTTTTTTTCCTTCAACAACTACTTATCGAAGCAACCTTCCTAGTATGACAAATAAGACATGCACCCATCTTACCAGTTTGCAACACAATGACCAGTCGACTTAATGATAAATGAATAGTAAAAGTAATAATCATATAGTATTCATTTCCTGTATAAGAATTACACTAAATGTGAAACATATCATTTGCCGAACTGAATCATCCATACTTCAAACAGAATATTTAGTTCATGCAGATCACGATATTCATTGCGTTCGTGATAAAAACTAACACTATGTCTGCACAGTGCGAGTTCAGAGTAACGATTGCGAATTTTATAAACCTAATCACTTAAAGTAATTGCTTTTAAATTAAATCCATCTTGGTTACAGAATAATCACTTCTACATAATAATTTTATAATGATTTAGTATAATTTTTTTCTATTATCTTGACATCAATCTTTAGAACTTTTTGTTGCAAGTCTGAGCAATAAAATAATAAGAAGAAAAATATAAAAATGTGGATCAATTTATTCTTTTTTTTTTTGCTTCCTTTTTGTGATGAAAGTTTTATTATATTATCAAATAATCTGACATCATTTAAAACTAAGTAATCACTAAATTGCGTGTTGTGCATTTAACTACAAGAATTAGAACAGAAAAGCACTTCAATTAAAATCTAGCATGTAGTTTTAAGAGAGTATCATATAAATTCGTTAGAAATAAGTCTTAAATAAATGCTTATTACTGGGTCCAAAAAGTAAGACCAATTTTCAATTTAAAATTCCCGGGGCTTATGGAATTACAATTTTTTTTCTTGTTTAGGTTGCTGGCACTGTCCTTGACATCTGTGTGAAATTTGACGCCAAAATATTATTTAGTGTTTTAGTTATGCTTGGCTTTGTGAGACGCTAAAACTGATTCCGGCTATTTTTGAAATGTCTGAATTAATTGAGCAAAAAACTTGCATTAAATGTTGTTTGCAGGAAACGTTGCATGCAACGTTGGCGGAATGTTGCAGAAGGCATTCGATGAGCATTCCTATATCAGAAAGAAATGTTTACAAGTGGTATAATCAGTTCCAAGACGAAGAACCCTCTGGCCGACCATCAACCTCAACAGACGAAGCTCACGTCCCAAAAATTAAATATGTGGTGCTTGCAAACCGTCGATTTACAATTGAGACCTTGCAGTTGATGTTGGAATTTCAAAAGGATCGGTCAATTCCATTTTGGGCTTCAAAAGCTTCATCTTTGGGCTTGGTCAAATCTCGATTGGTACAGAAAACACTGAATGCGGCAGTTCCACACTGCATTGATTCATCGTGGCCTTTTCGCCAAAAATGAAACCCATATCGTTCCACACCCATCGTATTCACACCGTGTGACTTTTGGCTATTCCCTCAACTCAAAACACCACTCCGGGGACACCGTTTTGAGTCAATTGAAGAGATTCAACGTGAATCGCCGCGAGCTTTGAAGGCCATCCTTGCCGATGACTTTTTAGCATGCATTGAGGATTAGAAAAAAAAAGTTGGCATAAGTGCATTGTGTCCAGAGGGGATTACTTTGAAGGCGATGAAATTAATTTGGAAGAATAAATAAAGAATTTTTGAAAAACAAATAATTGGTCTTACTTTTTGGGCACAGTAGTAGTATGTAGTTTTAAGAGAGTATCATATAAATTCGTTAGAAATAAGTCTTAAATAAATGCTTATTTGAGCCCTTTTATTTCAAATTGGTGAAAATGGTTATATTGATCCAATGAGATATTTAAGGTTTTAAATTTATTGTTTTTGAGAAAAATTGAAACAAAATTAAGCAACCTCACATACAACAATGTTGATCACTGTTGTTGATATAAAAGAAAACTTCCATATCAAACCTAAAACTTTTATTGAGTAATTTAAAAAAATATAGACATACTGCTTCGTACAATTTGAAGTCAGAATAAAATGCATCAACTAATGGCACAAATCATAAATTAGAACATTGTTATGCTATCTTAAAAAAATATACGGGGTGATTATAATTTAAAGTCCCACTTTCAAAATGCTGTAAAAAAAAAAAAAAGAACCACTCGTCACAATGAGTTCAAATTTGAACTGAAGATACTTGAAGGCGGAAACGGTATGGCATCAAAAAAAGTTCCGCCTATTTTTCGCATCCAATTTGGTATGACCTTACAGTGGTGGATGGGCTTTCCACTAACAGTGTCACAACTGTTGAATGACTTGGAAGTCATTCTTTCCGTCAAAAGACAGTAACAAGAAAGCACATTGAACACCACAGTTGGTTTAATGTGCAACTCATGCCAAATACGTTGTCAATTCGATTCAAAATATCACTGGCAGCCGAATTCACTTCGTTTATGCCGCTTTCCGAGCTATCTATTAATACACTCTGGAACTGTTTTTTGATGCCCTACCGTTTCGTCCTTCTTCAAGTATCTTCAGTTCAAATTTGAACTGATTGTGGCGAGTGGTTCTTTTTTTTTTACAGCATTTTGAAAGTGGCACTTAAATTATAATCGCCCTGTACTTTACGTTTCATCATGATTATATCAGTTACTCAGCACCATAGCATCTTTTTTTTTTACTACAAATTTTTGTAATCTTGTAATTTTGTAAATTTTTTTATAATTTTATTTCAATTTTTCAATATTCACCTTTTTTTTTTAACCTGTAGGGGACCACATAGTACTGAGTACTGAGGTTAAGTGTATATTTAAGTAAAGTACATTTTTATATTAATAAAAATAGACATCAATTTTCGTACATTTTGAAATCAGAATAAAATACATCATCTAATGGCACAAATCATAAATTAGAACATGGTTACGCTATTTTGATATCTTAAAATATATATAACTTTTACTTATGATTAAAATAGTTATTATAACGTCTATCTTTTAAAAATAGCATTAACTAAAAATCAAACAATATAGGAAATAATATATTTTAATATATTAGTTTATTTCCATTTCATAAATAAGAAGATATTGAAGCTAATCTATTTATAATATCTTTCCTTCTATATAATCATTATTGTATCTATTATAAAGAAATATTTTTATTTGAAGAAAAAGTAAAATATATTCCAAATATTTATTTTCGAATTTGGGATATGACACATTTAGAAAATATAATTAGATTTTTGAGAGTCAATATGATTTATAGACTGTACTTAAAATATCAGAAAAATACGCATAAAGAATATGTGAAACAAAAAATATTTACATAATAATGATTAATTAATTTTCCTTCCTATTTAAAAATGTTCTCATAAAACTAATATGCTCTTTATTGATATTATATTTAGAATAAATAATTCGCTAATTTAATATTTTAATGTTATTCTTGATGACAATTATTAATTCTGTAGCCAAAAGCACTTTTATTTTATCAAATGATTAACCCTATTTTATTTTTGTAAATAGTAAATGATTACAAAAATGAAATGAAATTATTGTGTTTATATTATTGAATATAATTAACATCTCATATCGTATATATTTGATTTAAGTAGAAGTCAATTTTTAACATCATATTACGTCATTATTTGTTGAACATCATATTAAAATATTAAATTAATTGGAATAGAAATTTATATTTCAAACACTTCATCTTTTCTATAACATACGTTCTGTCAATGATAAAATTATTTTTTATACAAAACGTTTAAAAAATTATTGAATTATAATTTAGACAAAGGATTTTTGAATCATATTTTTTCTGTATTTATATAATTAAATAATATTTAATTTTTCATACGTGAGAAATTTTTATTATTTCTTAATGAATAACTGACATTTTTTAAAATTTGTTTCCAATTCACTTAAACATATCTTCGAAATATATATTTATTTATAATATAATATATTTTATATAAGTATAATACATTTACTTTATATGGATTAATAATCGTAGGCACTTTGTTATGCTGTTCAGTTCAGTTCAGTTCAGTTTTTGTTATGTTCAGATATTTATTTTATGAATTTTATTACAGATTTTTCTTTCCCATATTATATTTCTGAATACAGATAAATTAATATATTAATTATTTCCAGTTAATAAAATATATTAATTTATTAAACAGAAATTTATAGAAAAAAATAATATAATACTGAAGAATATTTTCCAGATAAGTGAAATTGCACGTTACATTAAAAATTATAAAACTGCAAATTATTTAAATATTTTGCTTATACGTAAATTTATGGAAGCTGTTATTTACAGCGGGGACTGATGGCTGATTGACTACCTATCTGGCCCCCGGTGCCAGAGGTTTCGTGTTCGAGTCCCGGCAATCACATGGATGTTTGTCGTTGTTCGGAATCCAATTTAAAAACAGTAAATCCCGGTTTAATATTTGTAGAGTGTAGGGCTGACAACCTTGTCACGTAATAAGAAAACATCTCCTGTCTGGAAAGCTGCCAGTAGGCAAACGGCCTTTTGATTTAAATTTGCCCACCATGGGCTGTTGAGCAAATGAAGAACATCTACAGCCATAAATCTAAAAGCGTATTTTTTTTTTCATTTTAATGTCCTTGGGATACATATTATTAAATGAAATAGCATATTACATTAAATTATAAAACTGCAAATTATTTAAATATTTTGCTTCTGTGTAAATTTATGGGAGCTATTATTTAGTACCGAGGCCTGATGGTTGAGTGACTAGCGCTCTGGCTTTCGGTGCCAGAGGTTTCGGGTTTCGAGTCCCTTGAGTGCCATGGATGTTTGTAATGGCTCGAATCCACTTTAAAACCGTAGGTCCCGGTCTAATATCACTGTAGAGCGTAGGGTTGACAACCCTATCCCGTAATAAACAAACATCTCCTGTCTCGAAATCTGCCAGTAGACAAACAGCCTTGGGTACCATGGGGCTGTTACATAAATGAAGAAGAATAACTACAGCCACATACCTAAAGTGCTTACTTTTTCTTTCATTTCACTGTCTCTGGGATACATTTTATTAAATACAATTAAGATTTCAGTAAGTATAACATCTAAATACATATATTTGAAAAGCGTGAATTATTTGATAAAACAAGATAAAAAAAATTATGTAACTATTTTATTGTTTACAAGTATTTTTTTAAACTCTTAATATGTTTTGGATTTGTTTCATTACATATACCACCTGTAAATATAATTGCAAATGCAATTCCATATATTTTCTATTATAAAAATATCATTTGATGGATTATTATAAAAAATTGACGTATGTTTATTCTATTGCTTAAAAGATCAATTTCATTCATGTCGATATCGTTTGTATTTTCTTTGATTAATCATTTTCTTTTTCGTAATATAACAGAAAATGTAATTCAATATATTCCCTAATCATTCATGCAAAATTATTTGACAGAGTTTTTTTTAATACAAATAATATTGTAATTAGTTCAAAAGCAAAAATTGTGTTAAACAATAAATAACGAATAAAAACGACAAATATTTTGAAATTGTTGAATTAAAAAGAATTGAAATAAGCAGTCATAAGCATTTCAGCATTTCAATTATTTTGTTTATAATAGCTTAATAGATGCGTGATGTAATTATTTACTTTCATTGAAATACAAATATATATAATAAGCAGACCCGGCCACGCGTTGCTATGGCTTTTTCTTGTATTTCGTTCAATTATTAGATACTATAATTGGTATTGTTAAGGAAGTGATTGGTAAAGAATGATGAAAAGATCAAATTAAGTTTCCAAATTTAAGTTTAAATTTTTATTAATTTAATGAATGAGGTTTGTTTTATAATTATTTTACGTAACATAATTTTTAATAATCATTACTTTCATTTTAAGAACTAAGCGATGAACAATATTTCTTGTTAGTCTGTCTTTCGTCGAAATAAATAAATTCGATCGTTTTCGAACATGAGCAAACATACAGCTGCCCATGGGAGAAACACGGATGAGGTTGATTTTTTTGGTGGTCGTTTACTGAAAATGATAATTGAAAAATACAATACAATTAAAATAAAATCGGGATATAATAAGAAAAACTTTAAAAAAATTCACAATAAAATACAAATGCAAACGATCGTTTAAGGTACACGAACACCTTCGAAGGAATTTTTTTTGAAATTTTTTATCTTTGTACACATTTTTGGATTGAATAATCTAAAAAAACTAATGATTTCACATAAAAAAAAAACTTCATTATTATTTTTAAAATTTTTATAAGCTAAAATAAGGGTAAAAATAGCCAAAAATTGATACTGTTACAAAAAAATTGAAATCAAATCAATATTTTTTAAATTTCTAAGTTTGTATTTGTTTGTACTAACATTTTACAGTGAATAGACCTCTGCAAATTTATATCTTTATTATTTTGTGCTAGTTTTAAATTTCGACACAAAATTCTTCCAAAATTTGCATGTAATTCCAAGTTTTTGTTTATAATCATTTAAGGTCTAGCAAATATTTATGAAAAACATAAATACAAATAGCATCAATTTTGGATCAAAATTACTTGTGTTATGGTGTTTCATGAAAACAAAAAGCATAAAAATTCATTCTTCATTGATATATTACTTTTTTTAAAAATGTTGTAAATTATTAAAATGCCAATGAATTATCAAGTTCATAGTCTTATTTATTAAAAATATAGTTTTGTTTTTCCCTTAAAGCTGTAAATATGAGCTTTTTTTGAAAAAGTTAAAATTTGCTCGACAAACTTTTTTTTTTTACAACTTCCTGCTAAATGAAAACCTGAATTTAAAATATTTAGCCTTTTTTGATTAAATATATTACCTTTGTTATAAAATAATTATTCTTTATACAAATTCTTTAAAAATATTTTATTTGCTGGGAATATCCTTATGTGAAATTTTGAATTCTTGATTAAATACTTAGTTTACATGAATTTTTTTTTGAATGAATACAAATGCATAAAATTCAAATAAGAAATAATTAAAACCAACTTTTTAACATAATAAAAACAAAATGCATTATTTATTTGTTTTGTTTTCTTTAAATTTCCAACTTAATCACAATATTTAAATCACTCAAATTTTCAAATTCTTTTGTTTTATGCAACTATTATAATACCTTTTATAAAATTTTAATTTTGGCTTCATTTTCACACTTTTCTTAATTTTAAATTTATTATGTAAGGTTATTTATATTGATAATCATTTATATTAAATATTTAACATAAACAATTTTTAATTTAAAGAAATAAATATCCTTTTATTGTGATGTGTGATGTAGTTAAATTATTCTAAACAATGGAAATAGGCTTAATACTGAAATTTTTAGCATTTGATTAAATTACTAATTTCAATTTTTTTAAATGCAACAATTTCAAAATTTTTTTTTACGAGAATTTTATATATGATTTTTAAAGAAATAAATGTTATATGTAAATTTTTTAATGTTTATATGTAAATATATATATTATTGTACTATTATCATTCATAAGTTTTTATGATTATTTCATAATTTTCTTGTGTACAGTACATTTTTAGTCATTTGTTTCAGATACGGTCAGCTACCGTTTAAAGAAAGCATTTTTATGATTTATGATTTATTTATTTAATTTTTATTTTTATGATAGGTTAAGGTAATGTTTCACTTTAAATGATTTAACGATTTTTTTATTATTTTTTTTACGTTAATTTAACGTGAAGAAACTATCGCTTTTGTAACATATGATAATATTTTTAATATTTTAAAATATTATATATCAAACTGAAATGCTTAGTCAGTAGTCAAAGTTGACTTGTAGAAAACATGTGAATTTATTAATTTGTAAATACATTTATTTATTACGAAAATGTTGCATAGTTCACCGAAATACTTTCTTAAATAAATGTGTTTTAGATTGTTATAAATCATTCTGCTCTAATTATATTTACTGAACAATTATTACAATTATTGATTAACTGATATATTTGATTCCCTGTTGTGATGAAAACGATTAAATTTAATTATTTAATTAAAAAAATTGAGTAGGTTTATATTATTATACTTATTAACTAATTGGGAGATAAAACCCAACAATGTCTGATTTCAATAAATATTCTAATATATTATACTAAGGTAAATTTGTTGAGAAAAAAAATGTCAGTGAAAATCAGGATTTAAAGAAATTTAAAGAGATAACTATTTAATTTTTGTTATACAGCTTTCAGTCTCTAATAAATAATCAGACCTTTCAATTGTTATAAAAAATTGTTAGAGAATGTTAGTGATTATCTGATTTTTAATCAAGATTTATTATCCCAAGATTTATTGCCGTTGTCTCTCAACCAAGTTAGACTTCTTTGTCAAAGCAATCTGGAACCAGAATGCCCAAAAAGTAGATGAAATGCGTCTTTCCAGGTGGGGGGGGGTCACACCCTTTCACACCCAATGGAATGAATAGCATGCGTCTATGCATTTATCGTACTTTACTTCAAATGATTTAACCTGGTACTTTTTAAGTTTATTAAATGTAAAGCCGCATCATGACGAGAGTGCGGACTCGCGAACCAATAAATAGGTTTGTCTCAGTGTGAACAATACCCTCGTAGTGAGTTAGTCAACTGTCCCTAACAGTTGACTGACCCTCTCCAATAATTCAGTTTTTCCAGTACATCAAAGGGATTTCTCAAGGACATTATTTTCGATCAGCTTATTTTATTGGCTTGTTGTGGGTTGTTTCTTGTGGTCAAAGGGAGACACTCAGAACGAGAACGTCTCGCTTGTCTTGTACTCTAATCTGGACGCTGCTTAAGGCAATTATCCGAAAGGAATAAGGTAGCATTTGGTTCGACATATCGTGTTGTTTTGAACCAAACTTCTTCAATACGGAAACCCAATGCTCTGATGACCTAAAAGCTAATCTTCATTAAGCATTGGCGGCGTAATGGCTAATTGGCTAGCGCTCTGGCAATTAGTACTTCAGGCATGGATGTTTGTTAGTGTTTTGGAATACACGTTAAACTGTAGGTCCTTGTGCAAAAACTGATCATAGAGCGACAAAACAAACCAAATCATTAAGCATTGATATTAATATCTTACATAAATTTTGACCAAATTATTTATTTGTTATGATTTTTGGTAACTCACAAAAAACAATTAGTGAAAAAATGGACTTCCTATTATTATGTGTGGTTTTTAGTAATAACGAATACAAATACACAAACATATGCAATAGTTAAATCTGTATAGAGAAACATTTATTTTTATTTATTATATTATACTATTTACAAATTTTTATTTCCCTTATTATTAATCAGTGTAAACTATTTTTCACTCTTGTTTGTTCTTTTAGGTTTTTAGTAGGTTTTTATCATTATTTTTTTTGACAGTTTTAAGTTTTTCTATGAACTATTTGATAAGTTATTAAGTTTTTATTGTATTACGTGATTTAAAAAAAAATTAATTTTTCTTTCAAATGTTTGCTAAGATCAATGTTTCAAAAAATGTGACCAGATTTATTAAGGCTCAATGTTTCAAAAAATGTTTTATTGTATTACATGACCTAAAAAAGAATTTTTTACAATTGCTGAATTTTCCAGAAAATTATTTTTATTATTTATTTATTTTATTTATTTATTTATTTGCAACGATTTATTCCGTTTTAAGTTATTTCTACAAACTAATTGATAAATTATTACAGGCCTTATTGTATTACATGATTTAACATGATTACATGATTTCCATGATTAAGTTTTCTTTCAAATGTTTGCTAAGTTTCAGTATTTTAAAAATGTGGCATCCCAGATTTCTGAAGACTGTAAACATCTCCATAGTTCATTGTTCAAATATAACTGATTACTAAATTCATTGATATTTAAATTAGTAAATGCTTTCGCATTCAACACATTTTAACTCTTTGTGAGTCGCGAATAATTCACGAAGGCGTTTGTTTTATTTCTGATTGCGCACAATGGCACGCTGTTCGACTGTTTTGCATTTAATAACAAAGAAACGAGTTTTTGCCTCAGAAATAGAGCGAAAAGAATAAAGCGCCGAAAATTCCTGTATGGGGTGTGAAATACCAAGGACAGACAAGACGTCAGGTAAATATTATATAAAACACCATTTTATAATTACAAAGTGCTTTAAAAGGAATTTGAATGCACAAAAGTTAGAAAAAAGTGTAACACCTTGTAATACGTGTTTTAAAGTTAAAAAACATAATTTCCTGTGTAGACATTACTTAATTATTATGTCAACAAGGTGCTTTACTGTATAATAAGGCATATAAATTATGTAAAATAACTTTTAAAGTAAGTCATATATTTTCTAATTAATTAATCATTACAATAAAGTTAAAATAACCTTCATTCTGTTTTATATTTTTATTTAGCTAATTTAAAATTCAGTATCAGCCAACTAAAATATCAATTTTAGTCAATTTAATATGCGTATTTTGAAATTCAAAATAAAATAAATTAATTAATTTAGTATGGTATTTAAGTTTTATTATTTCGAGTTATAATTCACAATAGATAAAAATCAATGAAAACTTTAAAAGAAAATTAAATTTCGTTTATTATTTGAGGATGTAAAGTTGTCAATTAGATATTCATATTGATTACATATTTAGATAGCAGAGATTTTTTTTTTTTTTTTTTTTTATTATTTATTTATTTTCAAATTTTTGAAAAATATATTCAAACAAAAGTATAATGATATTTCTATCATATTATGATTCACAGTAATATTTCAGAGTAATTATATATATAAATAATTAACAGCAATGATAATTAATTAAATTAGTACTCTGAAATATTATAATATTCAGAGTAATTATAATTACTCTAAATATTATAATATTTCAGAAGTATATAATATAATACTGAATTTAGAAAAAGATTTTCAATTTTTTTTAATGTTTTTTTTTAGTTTATTTTGATGGTGTACTTATGAAGGTTTTCTCACACTCTAAGTTCAAATGTGGACGATTGATTTTTTTATTTTGTAGCATTTATGTAGATTCAACCGCTTGCAAAAGATGCATCCCGGCCGAGCCCCCAATTTCTGTAGAGTTTCGCCGGTTTCGATAGATTCATCCCGGTCCACCTACAGTTTTGTTAGACTTCTCTACCAGTCTAACAAATGGCTGAACTTTTGAAGTGGGTGTCTAGGGTATTTGATATGCAAAACGCAGTAACGGGACGTTACTTTAAATAAAGCCATTTATTGCTACGATATTTTACAATGATATTTACATTAATTGTTAAACATTCACAACCATTTTCTACCGCTGCTTGACGCAGCCTCACCCATGTCAGCTAGCGTTCTCTTTCCTCTTTTTCAATCTACGGGGCCTCTCTTACCCCCTTCTCCAGGGTCAGAGTTCAAAGTTGAATACCCCACATCGTAAACAGGCTCTGTCAAAGACAAGTGGCCGTAAGGTGTCGCCGCCTGCTGATTACGACACAAATAAATCCTACATTTATATTATGAATTTTTAAATATAAATCCTTCAAAAGATAAAAATAATGCAGAATAATATATTTAATACAAGTTTTAATACTAATAAATTGATATGAATAGTAAATGACATGAAAATCCTATTTACATTGCTACTAAAAATATAAGGTTTGCTGAAACTGATTGAAGCATGTTTTGTCAATATTGACGAATATTTAATGTTTGGTTGAAAATCATGATTTTAAAATGTAAATTAAAGCAAATGTTTCATGTTCATGTGTTTCAGCATAACTTAAAGCTTTGCCACCTAGAAGTCCTATCTGGTGCGTAATAAAAAATCGTGAAAAAATACTTTTTTTTTTAATTAATCGAAAGCCTTATTTTTGTAATATGTAAATACTTCGCACCAGGTGCCTCTTTTAATGTGTAGAGTTGATTGCGTTCACTGATGATATTAAAATGGGGTCATATATTCGCTTTTTAAAGGATTATGTTAGGTTTTCTATTTTCAAGAATGCTGACCGATTGAGCTAATTTTTATTATGCGAGCATATTGTATTGCTATTTTCACTGATATTTTTCTTAATTAAGTTAAACAAAGTAATCTCTCTCTCTTTCTATATATATATGGCTCTATATATTTCTTCTCTATTAATCTCTTTCTATATATTTCTATAAATATATTTCTTTCTATATGGCTTTCTTGGGCTATTCCAGCAGAAGACCGACTCGAGTGCCTTTACTGACAGAACGACATCGCTTGCAGCGACTCTCGTGGGCACATGAGCATATCGGTTGGTCCCTAGATGAATGGAAAACCGTGACCTGGTCCGATGAGTCACGATTTCAGTTGGTAAGAGCTGATGGTAGGGTTCGAGTGTGGCGCAGACCCCACGAAGCCATGGACCCAAACTGTCAGCAAGGCACTCTTCAAGCTGGTGGTGGCTCCGTAATGGTGTGGGCTGTTTTTTCATGGCATGGACTTGGTCCTTTGGTGCGACTGGACCGAACATTGACTGGAAATGCTTATGTTCAGCTACTTGGCGATCACTTGCAGCCATTCATGGACTTCATGTACCCAAACAACGATGGGATTTTTATGGATGACAATGCGCCATGTCACCGGGCCACAACTGTTCGCGATTGGTTTGAAGAACATTCTGGACAATTCCAACGAATGATCTGGCCACCTAGATCGCCCGACATGAATCCCATCGAGCATTTATGGGACATCATCGAGAGGTCTGTTCGTGCCCAAAATCCTGCACCATCAACGCTTTAACAATTATGGACGTCTATCGAGACAGCATGGCTCAATATTCCTGCAGAAGACTTCCAACGACTTGTTGAGTCCATGCCACGTCGAGTTGCTGCACTTCGCCGGGCGAAAGGAGGGCCAACACGATATTAAGAGGTATCCCATGACTTTTGTCACTTCAGTGTATATATATATATATATTTCGCTGTGTGTGTGTGTGTGTATGTGTCCGCCAATGCTCGTTGACAATTTACATCCAAACTTTACCAAAATTGGCAAGAACATTTCTAATACAAAGACTAAATTCGTATCGAAGTTTCGCTATAGCGTAGAAGTTTAGAAAATTGGATTAACAATCGTAAGAAATTACCCAATTAATTTTTTACATCAATTTTGCGACTTTTCGTAGCTGGTGAATGTTTCAAGGTTGGCATTATTTTTACGCTGTAGACAGGCTGACGTAAAAAACAAATGAATAAATGAAACATACTAACCGCTGCATTTAATAAATAAGGAAGAATTTCATTACCATTTTATCGATAAAATGATCTACTTTAATCCTAGATTCCTGCCATTCCGAAGAAGTCACCAGTGTTGCAACTCAAGTATTTTTGCCAATTCCATAATTCAATTTAAAGCTCAAAATTTTTGCAACAGCTGTCAAATTTATACACGTGTCTTTGGAAGGTTAGGCCTAACTAAAAATCCTATGGATTTAATACTAGTAGCGCCATCTATATGTCAGCCTATGAACATGTCAGCCCAACTGTTACATCGCTCAAACTCAAAAGACTTCAATTCCTCCCTACACAACTTGCTTTGGTTATTCCATAAACATAGCAAAAGGTCCCTTATTTAAAATTGCTGCAATTGTTGACATTGAACTGCTTTAGGCATGGTCAAAATTTTCGGAAACATTATATAAACCGGGCAACGCCTGACTATAAGTGGTAATATATAGATATTTCTCAAACTTTTTGCGTTTGTAACCATCTGCCTTAATGTCCCAAATTTAATCAAAAACCAATAAGCTACTTTTAATACAAAACCTAATTAAGCTAGAAAAAAATTTCGAAATAGGATCAATATTCGATAAAAGATTACACAATTAGATTTTATGGCAGTTAGGCGACTTTTTGTGGTTGGCGGATTTTTCATAATTACAGGCATTAAATTACATAAATAAAACATACTAATAGATTAGTTGTAACTACTTTAAATTATAAATAAAAAAAGTAATAGATTTATAACTACTTTAAATTATAAATAAAACATAGTAATCGATGAGTTGTAACTACTTTAAGTTATAAATAAAACATACTAATAGATTAGTTGTAACTACTTTAAATTATAAATAAAACATGCTAATCGATGAGTTGTAACTACTTTAAATTTTATTAAAAAAATAATAGTAAATTACATTGTGATTATAGCAATAAAAATGTTTTGGTCAAATCACAGTTTAGAGACAAACCAAATTCGGATGCTTTTTATTTGTCAGTTGAGAAGTAGGGAAACATTTAATCAGGTTTCTGCTTTCCATGTCAATAAGCAGTCTTAGGTTCCGCTATCTGATACCCACATGGGTGAATTTAGGAGAGATGGTATAATCTGGAGTAGAAAGAAAGTATTTATAGACGAGAACATATCGTTGAACTTCTCATTGGTTTTCATTGTTAAATTTGAAGTATGGCTTTAAAAAACCATTCAATCAGAGGCTAGAGCAAAAGAAAACGAAGAAGCTGCTTTGAACAACCGAGAACAGAAATTAAATTTTATTTTTTGCAGCCATGTAACGCCAAGTTATATGTGATTGTGTGTATATATATATACACACACATATATACACTTACTAGCATATGTTGTCCTGACAAAAAAATGCATTGTAGAAAATTACATATCACGAATATATTCTCAATGATCCAATATATGTGCATACTAATTTTCATGGATACCGTTTGAAAGGTATATATATGATGAAATGCTGCAGCACCATCTGGTAGCAAGTGACAATAAAGTTGAAAGCGTAAACATATTTTTTTTTTTTACTCGAATACAAATTATTACCAATTTCCATAGTGATTGGTTGAACGGTATAGAAGTTGATATACTGCAGCACCATCTGGTGGCCACTTACAACGAAGGGATAGCATAAAAACATTCTCCTTGTTTTGTCAAACACGCACACAAAAATTTCATAAAAATTGGTCAAACCGTTTAGGAGGAGTTCAGTAACAAACACACGTACAGAAGAAATCGATTTCAGGGCCACCTACAGGATCCAATTGGGAACCTAAACCATCCAGGGACCCACGGAAACACACACAAAATTTCATCAAAATCGATCCAGCCGTTTAGGAAGAGTTCAGTGACAAACATATGTTTAGAAGAATCACATATATAAAGATATATACACTGAAGTGACAAAAGTCATGGGATATCAATATGCAAATTTTCAGATGGCAGTAGCATCGCGTAGAACAGGTATAAATGCGCAGTGCTTTCGCAGAGCTTTCATTTCTGTTCAAGTTATTCATGTGAAGAGGTTTTGACGTGATGATGACTGCACGACGGAATTAACAGACTTTGAACGCGGAATGTTGGTTGGAGCTAGACGCATGGGTCATGCCATTTCGGAAATCGTTAGGAATTCAACATTCCCAGAACCACTGTGTCAAGAGTGTGCCGAGAGTATGAAATTTCAGGCATAACATCCCACCATGGACAGCGCAGTGGTCGACCGCCTGCACTTAACGACCGAGACCGGCGACGTCTGCAAAGAGTCGTAAATTCTAACAGACAAGCAACACTGCGTCCAATAACCGCAGAAATCAATGTGGGACGTACAAGGGACTTGTCTGTTAGAACTGTGCGGAGAAATTTGGCTTTCTTGGGCTATTCCAGCAGAAGACCGACTCGAGTGCCTTTACTGACAGAACGACATCGCTTGCAGCGACTCTCGTGGGCACATGAGCATATCGGTTGGTCCCTAGATGAATGGAAAACCGTGGCCTGGTCCGAAGAGTCACGATTTCAGTTGGCAAGAGCTGATGGTAGGATTCGAGTGTGGCGCAGACCCCACGAAGCCATGGACCCAAACTGTCAGCAAGGCACTGTTTAAGCTGGTGGTGGATCCGTAATGGTGTGGGCTGTTTTTCATGGCATGAACTTGGTCCTCTGGTGCAACTGGACCGAACATTGACTGGAAATGCTTATGTTCAGCTACTTGGAGATCACTTACAGCCATTCATGGACTTCATGTACCCAAACAACGATGGGATTTTTATGGATGACAATGCGCCATGTCACCGGGCCACAACTGTTCGCGATTGGTTTGAAGAACCTTCTGGACAATTCCAACGAATGATCTGGCCACCTAGATCGCCCGACAGGAATCCCATTGAGCATTTATGGGACATCATCGAGAGGTCTGTTCGTGCCCAAAATCCTGCACCATCAACACTTTCACAATTATGGACGTCTATCGAGACAACATGGCTCAATATTCCTGCAGAAGACTTCCAACGACTTGTTGAGTCCATGCCATCGAGTTGCTGCACTTCGCCGGGCGAAAGGAGGGCCGACACGATATTAAGAAGTATCCCATGACTTTTGTCACTTCAGTGTATACACTCAAGAGCCAAAACATTATGACCACCTGTCAATAACGAGTTGGCCCACCTTTTGGCGCGCAACACAGCTTCAACCCGCCTTGGCATGGATTAATACCACCACTTAATACCAGTTACCACGTGCCTTCCACGTCATCCAGGTGAGTTCATTACAAAATGTAGGGGTGGTCATAATGTTTTGGCTCTTGAGTGTACATATATATATGAAATCATATATAAAATTGTACTTAAGCCAAGCAATGTCAGACCATATATGCTAATTTCATATAAAAATATAAGTATTATTTGCTTTACTTTATTGTTATAAGCATTTCATACCAGCCTTGCTAAGGTCACCCTTTCAGCAAACGTATTCGTTTTTTCAATTTTTATAACACTCTCTCGAACATTTTGATCCGAATTTAAAAACGTCTACTCAATACTCTTAGTAAAACGGGCTGAACAATAAGTTTGCAAAAATGAAATATTAAACTTTATGAAACAATTGAACAATATTAGATCAGAAAAATAAAGTGCATTGAAGAAAAATGTGAAATGATATCAGTTTCAGTGTAAATGGAACTCGCTTCTAATTTTGGTATCGTGGGAATATTCGCGAAAGGTTCTTGCAATCTTTTGTTATCCGTCTTTTGTTCTGAACATGAAATGAATCTAAATGCTTTTATTCTCCATTTGTAATATTATAATATGAATATTCGTAAAGTAAAAACCTTTTTTTCAAATGTTTATGCTACATTCTCAAATTTCTGAAATATCGTGAAAATACACTGAATATTTTATCTGTCTTCAGAATTTTCTAGATTTTTAATAAAATTGCTTAGAATCTCAATATACAATGTTTCAATTCTCGTATACATACTATGGTCGAGGTTTCAATTTTCGTATGCATACTATGGTCGCGGTTTCAATTCTCGTATGCAAACTACTGTCAAGGTTTCAATTCTGATATACATACTATGATCAAGGTTTCAATTCTCGTATGCATACTATGATCAAGGCTTCAATTCTTATATGCATACTATGGTCAAGGCTTCAATTCTTATATGCATACTATGGTCAAGGCTTCAATTCTTATATGCATACTATGGTCAAGGCTTCAATTCTCGTATGCATACTATGGTCAAGGTTTCGATTCTTATATGCATACTATGATCAAGGTTTCAATTCTTATATGCATACTATGGTCAAGGTTTCAATTCTGGTATGCATACTATGGTCATGGTTTCAATTCTGGTATGCATACTATGGTCAAGGCTTCAATTCTTATATGCATACTATGGTCAAGGCTTCAATTCTCGTATGCATACTATGTTCAAGGTTTCAATTCTCGTAAGCATACTATGATAAAGGTTTCAATTCTCGTATGCATACTATGATCAAGGCTTTAATTCTTATATGCATACTATGGTCAAGGCTTCCAATTCTTATATGCATACTATGGTCAAGGCTTCAATTCTCGTATGCGTACTATGGTCAAGGTTTCAATTCTTATATGCATACTATGATCAAGGTTTCAATTCTGGTATGCTTACTATGGTCAAGGTTTCAATTCTGGTATGCATACTATGGTCAAGGCTTCAATTCTTATATGCATACTATGGTCAAGGCTTCAATTCTCGTATGCATACTATGGTCAAGGTTTCAATTCTCGTATGCATACTATGATAAAGGTTTCAATTCTCGTATGCATACTATGATCAAGGCTTCAATTCTTATATGCATACTATGGTCAAGGCTTCAATTCTTATATGCATACTATGGTCAAGGCTTCAATTCTTATATGCATACTATGGTCAAGGCTTCAATTCTTATATGCATACTATGGTCAAGGCTTCAATTCTTATATGCATACTATGGTCAAGGCTTCAATTCTCGTATGCATACTATGGTCAAGGTTTCGATTCTTATATGCATACTATGATCAAGGTTTCAATTCTTATATGCATACTATGGTCAAGGTTTCAATTCTGGTATGCATACTATGGTCATGGTTTCAATTCTGGTATGCATACTATGGTCAAGGCTTCAATTCTTATATGAATACTATGGTCAAGGCTTCAATTCTCGTATGCATACTATGGTCAAGGTTTCAATTCTCGTATGCATACTAGGTCAAGGTTTCAATTCTCGTATGCATATTATGATCAAGGCTTCAATTCTTATATGCATACTATGGTCAAGGCTTCAATTCTTATATGCATACTATGGTCAAGGCTTCAATTCTTATATGCATACTATGGTCAAGGCTTCAATTCTTATATGCATACTATGGTCAGGCTTCAATTCTTATATGCATACTATGGTCAAGGCTTCAATTCTCGTATGCATACTATGGTCAAGGTTTCGATTCTTATATGCATACTATGATCAAGGTTTCAATTCTTATTGCATACTTGGTCAAGGTTTCAATTCTGGTATGCATACTATGGTCATGGTTTCAATTCTGGTATGCATACTATGGTCAAGGCTTCAATTCTTATATGAATACTATGGTCAAGGCTTCAATTCTCGTATGCATACTATGGTCAAGGTTTCAATTCTCGTATGCATACTAGGTCAAGGTTTCAATTCTTATAGGCATATATGATCAAGGTTTCAATTCTTATATGCATACTATGGTCAAGGTTTCAATTCTGGTATGCATACTATGGTCATGGTTTCAATTCTGGTATGCATACTATGTTCAAGGCTTCAATTCTTATATGCATACTATGGTCAAGGCTTCAATTCTCGTATGCATACTATGGTCAAGGTTTCAATTCTCGTATGCATACTATGGTCAAGGTTTCAATTCTTGTATGCATACTATGGTCAAGGTTTCAACTCTTGTACACACTATGGTCAAGGTTTCAATTCTTGTATGCACACTATGGTCACGGTTTCAACTCTTGTATGCACACTATGGTCAAGGTTTCAATTTTGGTATGCATACTATGGTCATGGTTTCAATTCTGGTATGCATACTATGGTCAAGGCTTCAATTCTCGTATGCATACTATGGTCAAGGCTTCAATTCTTATATGCATACTATGGTCAAGGCTTCAATTCTCGTATGCATACTATGGTCAAGGCTTCAATTCTCGTATGCATACTATGGTCAAGGTTTCAATTCTCGTATGCATACTATGGTCAAGGTTTCAATTCTTGTATGCACACTATGGTCAAGGTTTCAATTCCTGTATGCACACTATGGTCAAGGTTTCAATTCTCGTATGCATACTATGATCAAAGTTTCTATTTAATTTTGATATATAAGACCATTAATTTGAATTGATAGTTAGTATAAAGAAATTGAATTGTTTTGTAGTTCTAAATCAGCATTTCATTCCAATTAGTACACACAGTCTTATTTTCAGCAAATATATTTGTATTACGGTTAATTTCTCTGTAAGTTAGTAATTATAAATGTATTCATAGCGTTATGAAGTTTTATAGTAATTTCAAATTATTTTTAAATTTATTTAATAGCTAAAAAACTTATTTTGCTTATTGTACAGACTAAAGACATAATATAATACAACAGACAATAATACTAAAATAAAACGTATATAGACAACATACTGCATGAGGAAAAGAACCCATTTAAAAACATTTTATTATATTTGGGTTTTTAATTAAAATTCTTTTATAGAAAAAGTAGATCACGTAGGAATATTTTTAGTCATTAACTTGCTTCCCTAAAACACATTTTCTTAAATTGCAATAATACAATTCTTGAAAGTAAGAATTCATTCCAGATTCTTCAATTTCTAAAAAGTTTTACATTTTTAATTTCAGAAAATACTGCTTTAAATCGAAATATAAAAATAAATTTAAACAAACGGAAACAGTCGAAACTAGTCAAACAACTACAATTTCAAGTTTATAACATTTAATATAAAAGCGGATAGCTTTGATTTACATTCATCATTGAATTATATAAAATGAGTCTTCTGTCAAAACAGAACATTAACCAATTTAACGACAAACCTTTTTAATGTGTCTTAAGAAAATTGATTATATTTATATTTAAATTCATTCTTAAACATTATAGATGAATTAAAGTTTAGCAACAACATTTTTAAAAAAAAAAAGCATGTATTCTTTTTTTTAAAAATTATTTAATAATGTTTCATTTCTATGTAAGGAAATTTATGTTAAAATAATCTATTTGGGTTAATATTAATAGACTTATATTTATTGTTGTTTTTCTTATCCCCTTAGTAGCCAGTAACATCTAGACCAAATCCATGAACCCATGTGGTCTCATGGAAGGAGGGAAAAGGTGGACAGCTTCTGTTGTAATTGAGCACGCGTACGTCGAAGTCTGACTTGACGCTTGAATCTCCGTGACGCTGACTTTTTACGGAGTAGGGTTGTTAATCCTACTCTGTACAATCATATTAGACCGGAAC
Source organism: Caerostris extrusa (assembly GCA_021605095.1). Lineage (NCBI taxonomy): Eukaryota > Metazoa > Arthropoda > Arachnida > Araneae > Araneidae > Caerostris > Caerostris extrusa. The sequence continues at coordinate 51,971 of BPLR01003240.1, forward strand.
CTACGGCAAAGTGGATTCCGAACCACTACAAGTAGTATCCATGGCACCGCCGGGACTAGACCCTGTGGCACCGAGCACCAGAGTGCTAGTTACTCGGCCATCAGGTCCCGTCTTATACTTAATGTGTATTAACATGAACAAATAATTTCATAAGTGGGGTGGCCGAATGGCTAGCGCTCTGGCGCTCGGTACCACAGGTTTCGGGTTCGAGTCCCGGCGGTGCCATGGATGTTTGTAGGGGTTCGGAATCCACTTTTTAAACTTTAGGTCCCGGTCTAACATGATTGTAGAGCTTTGCGGGGGTATTGCGCCCGTAGCTTATCTTCAAGCTACATGCACCTCCTGGTTAGTGTAAAGTGAGTAACGTCGGTGCAGCGCTTAACCTTAAGGCCTCAGAGACAATTGTCTAAGTGTTTGCCAGCTGCATTAGAACAAAAAATAATAATAATAATTTCATAAATTTATTATAAATTAATTTTTTACAATTTCTGCATAATTACTAAAGGTAATGATGATAAACAATTTTTATGGTATAAAACTCTTATCCTCATAATAAGTTTCATTATCAATAATTAAAAATCCAAAATCTGTATGGGTGGAAATAAAATCTAATCTAGATTGCTGATTTTGAAAAATACTCTTGTTATGAGGAAGGCGTAAGCAATGCAATACTAGTGCTGTTTTTAAAAACAATTTTTTATGCCAATGGCAACGACCTACAATGGAGTATCACTCATGAAAATTCATTTACGCTTTTAAGGAAACATATTTTGAACCAAACATCCTAAAAGGAAAGGAAACACCTTGTTTTTTTTAAAATTCTTAATTTATATTGACATCAAAAATATTAGACGTATCAACTGCAGTTTGTGAAGTTTTCAAGCGAAAGAAAATGAGTAAATTTGGGTTTTTACTCTATTATTAACAATATATGAGCATGCAAGGACTGTTTTTTTTTTATAATCCCATTCTTTCTTCAAAATTCGATTAATAAACTCTATTCAAATTTTATTAAACTCACAAAAACTATATAATACATTAATAAATCCAATTCATTGTTGTAAATGAGAAAATATTTTATTGTGAACAAATCTATTTTTAAATCTTTCCCATAATTACTAAAAATATTACATTTCATAGGAATATGAAGAACTAAAATTAGATTCCATTGTCCATGAACCAAAAAGTCGAATTCCAATAATCATGGGAATAAAATGTAATCTAGATTGCAGAATTTCCATGCAATTCGTTATGCGATACAATCATTATGAAGAAACATTGCAATATTAGTCTCATTTTAAAAGTCAAAACATTTAATTTTCTTATCACATCACATAGACGTCAACGACCTGCAATGGCGAACAAAGCCAATGAATTCTGCTAAACTTGCCAGTTCAAATTTCGTAAGAAACGCGAAACTTTTCATCAACAAATAAATAAATAAGAAAACAAGAAATTCTGTATTAGAAGAAAAAGCGGGTTATGATAACAAAACTGTTTTTTGTTGGTCAAATGGAAAGGAAATGTTAACTTTCTAGCCTAATTACAATATATAATGCAGACATAAAACGGAAACTGTGTTCCTTCTGCATAGACTGTGGCCAGGCGTTGTTTTTCTGGCAGCCCACTTTATAATATGAGCATTTTATAACAAAACAAAAATATAATAAACAATTTGTTGAAAGATTTTCAAATTTGGACGAAAAGTTAAAACAGGGAAAATGATATATCTTTAGTTTAATAAAAAAATAAATATACATTAGAAAATAGTTTATTAAAGTTTCTAATTTAATGCAGAACTAGAAGATAACTATTGTTCAATAACATACTAACCTGGATGCAGAATATCTATGTATTTGTTTTTCTACGATATTTTTTGTCAACAATATGATCCATTTCAAAATTGAGCTGAAATATAGTCCGACCACGGTTCACGTAGAAAGATAAACATCCTGTTCAATTGTAGAAAGGGACGAATCGATTACTTGTTAGAAGTGCTAGTCAGATACCCACACAGCGCAAAACTGATTTTCAAAGAAAAAAAATATAATAGCAAGTTTGCAATTTTTCTCATCTGGTTTTTCTTTTAATATCGTTTAATGTAAAATTTTACTTTTTAAAAATTAAAATTATTTCTACTGCAGTTAAAATCTTTCCTAAATGACATTTTCTTACTATGCCGCAGTTGTTTTTGAATCCATACGATTTTGCATTCTATTGGGGGGTTGGACTGTAAGTGGTGTTGGACTATAACACCTACTAGATACCTTGCTGTAACTCTTGACAAAAAAATAACTTTTATCGAATTCACATAGAAAATCTTCACAACAAATTCTACTCTTATCTTCGTATCCTTTATCAGCTCATCTGTAAAAATCCACCATGTATCCTGCTAATAAAAGATTAATATATATGTGTCCAATTATTGCATATGCGAGCCCTGTTTGGGGTTATGCTGTTCCTTCATACTTCGAAATTGTTCAAAGATTAAAAAAAATAAAATCTTAAGAATGATTACCAACTCTCCTTGGTACTACAGGAATGATATCAGACATGCTCTTTTCCTCCTAGTTTTAAACACTTTGTTCATAAAATTTTCATCAAATTTTACAGCTTACATTTGTTAACATTGATAATCCTGTTTTAAATAGTTTCAGTAATTTGATATTTCTCGAAGACTATGATATTTCTCTTTGTAAAAATCATAAAAGATCTGTGTTCTGTGGTGTTGTTTTTAAACTTTAATCACCAATAACTACACAGTACATAGAAAGAATACTTTAAACTGATTCCCCAAAAGATTCAAAATACACTAAAAACAATGCAATAACTACTCAAAAATAATTCAAAAAACGCAATAACCGTTACCATGCATAAATTACCTGGTACGACAGCTTTCAGTGACTTATATAAATTGCAGAAGGAAAAACATACACATGAAATGCAATTTCATTTTTTTTTTTTTTCAAATCTCATTATTTCCAAATTCAAATCTCATTTTAAATAAAACCAAAATATTTATTATTTATAATAATATATGCAAATAAGTACTTCATAGGAACAACATTTCGATTTAACTAATAAAAGTCATTCCTATAAAATATATGAAATATTCAGAACCGTTCACATACGTCTTCAAAAACTATTACCAATACAAAGTTAATATAGGTAAAAGTTAGTATCGTTACCACACACATCAAATACTAACATACCCCTCGAATTGATAACATCACAAATGCTACGCATCGCAAAGTGAGAGATTTGTATGTCTACACTAATCACTATCATTAAGCACCCCGCTTCTATAACAGTTGGCCTGGCAGCTTTTCCAAAAATAGTTTATTTAAAGTGATAGACACTTTCGTTCATAATTGAACTCGTTAGAATTTCGGGCTATTCAGCAACAGGGGGCTTCTTCTGTCTTGCTCTCTGATCATCATTCGGAGGTAAATCTCTCCTGACGAGTAGTTGCAGCTTTCGCAAAGAAATCACGGTCACTCCATAACCATTCCGAACCTCCTACTTTTTCTCTTCTTGAGGGCAAACTCACCACATACCGCAATATAGCTTTACATTCTTCGGAATTGGAACAATAGTTGAGGCTTCCTTCCCGTTTAATGAGAATTTTATCTTTATCTCTTACTTATATCTCCTGACATCTTACTTATATCTCACCACTTCTTCTCTCTCTATCATCTCTCTCTCTCTCTCTGATATCTCTCTGATATATATATATATATATATATATATACATATATATATATATCTGACTCTGGCCTATTTCGATTTTTATTCGATGACATCATCACTTTTTTATTTTTCCCCAAGATCTCACGCCCTTCTTTCATTATTGGTTAGATTTTCCTCTTAAATTCACCCATGAAAACATTTATTTTCATATGTGTTTCATTGATGGGGCAGCAGTAATACCGACACTTAACCAGATCGAAAAAAAAGTGGCTAATCGTTTTGGAAGTTAGGGTGGAGTACTCCAGTACAAAATGCATTTACCAAAACATCTGTGTACCCATGGCTAATCATTTCATCGTTCAAATTCCTTTCGGGAAAACTCATCCCCTCAATAAATGAGTGATCACTGATATTTTCACTTGTCATCTTTCAGCCATCTTAATAAGTATCCTCTCCTCCAGTAATGTGCCTCTTGACCATCTGCATTTTAAAGTTTCAAACAAAACCCTTAATTTAAACAACGCACAATGATATATGTATTCACAGCTGTGGTAATGGACCTGTTTCTGCAGTAAATGGACATTCCTTGATCTTAGCCAACTCCCATTCGGAGGGGGCTAGAGACCTTCCTATACAAACCTTTTTCAAATATGGTGGTTCTAATGCAGCTGGCAATACAGACAGTCAATCTTAATGCCATAAGCAAGGGCTGCAATGCTGTTACTTATTTAGCACCACCCAGGGGCATGTGTAGCTTGAAGATACTACGAACGCGAGTAACACTACTCCACTCATTGAAATATACATTCATTAAATATATAATTACAGCACTTGAAATATACAAGGATTACCAATAATTTTAGTAATGTTGTAAATAACACCGTGTTCTGCTTAAAATGTTGTAACATAAAAGCATAAAATTGCAGAAGATCTTTACTCGTTAAATTAAAGACTAATAAATAAATCTTCTCGTTACTCTCTAAAATAGTTTTTAACCCAACCATAATTCTTCAGTTGTAACAGATCAACCAATATATCCAAACTAGTTTTTAACCCAATCATAATTCTTCAGTTTTAACAGACCATCCAATAGTTTCCAAAATAGTTTTTAACCCAACTATAGTTTTCAGTTTTAACAGACCATCCAATAGTTTCGAAAATAGTTTTTAACCCAACCATAATTCTTCAGTTTTAACAGACCATCCAGGTTTCATTATACATTATAAATAAAACACGTGTAGGTTTAATGGATTATTTTGACCCTGTACAAGAAACACTTGACCTTATATAAAAATGTGCAATCTGCCAGCAAAGAAAATACATGACTAAATTAATTTCCATACATTAAATCACAGTTTACGATATTTCAAGCCACCCACAGTAAACTAGCATGCAATCTGCACAAGTATTTTCTCACAATTCAATTAATCAAAAGGAAAGGTTACAAGTAAAAAATGACGGCCTTAATTACACATTCATAATAAAGCGTGATATCTCATTAAGTATATTCTTTGTCTTTAACGCAGCAAAATCTGATTTATAACGCGTTCTACAACAAGGAAGGAAATTCACATTAGACACACTGAGAGTAATGAGTGATCTTTTACTTTTTTTTCATTTATTTATTTATTTGTAAATTTTCATTTATTTTTTTCTTCCTTCTTCCCAAATTTTGCAAAAGAAGCAAACCAGTTTTGATTCTACCGACCGATGATTAGCTGCAGGTGTGGACTGTCATTGTCTAACGGAAAAAGGACGTTGACTTAAAACCCGAGGCAGATTTATTTGTCTTTTGCATAATGGGACCAGATCCCAAACAGAAAAAAAAAAATGTGTAATCTAATTTGTAAGCAAAGAAATCATTCACGATTCATGAAGAACTCCGGATCTCAAATTGAGACCGCGTTACTGTTTCTTTCATTTGAATGAGAAAAAGTAAGAAAAAGTTTAAGCTTTGTATACTGAAGAACATTTTGATTTTTTATTACGCATTTCAAACTATTATGTTAATTTCAGCGGCTGTTTTAAATAAGTGTTGTATAAGCAATAACGTATATAGTAATAATTTTTTACTTTTCTAATTTGAAAACAAAACAAATGCTACTCTCAAAACCTGTAACACGACCTATAGATGCTACAGGTTTTGGCTTACAAACTTATAGACGCACATAAAAAAAGATTGAAACTTATCGAAAAAGATAAAAAAAAAATTATCAAAATTTAGTTAAGACAAAGCGTGTTTATTCTTCAAACAACAGCACCCTGTATCATGTTAAATAACTGCAAAGATTTATTTTATAAAAAATTCTTATATTTATTTTTTAGAATTTCTATGTATTTGTCCCAATATAACTGAAAAGAATGAAATTAAGTTAATATTATATAATATAACGATTATTATTAAGGCGAATGTAAAGATTTATGAATATTTTTAACAATAATTTAAATAATGCTTTCGGATTTAAATGAAATTAATCCCCACAATGATGTTACAAAAACATTATCGTACCTGATACTTAAAATACTTCAATATAAAATATTAAATAATTTTTACAACAATTTAAAACACAGCAGGAAACATAATATGCAGGAGACAACCTCGTGATTCGACGTCATTTTCGTTTGTTATGTAGATGCCATTAGATTGTTTCATATGTTGGTTTTAGTCCTCAAAGAAAGGAAACATGTAACACGAGGTTTATAGACGTACACGAGGTTTGTAAATACATGAGGCTTATAGGCATCAAACCCTGTACATATTCATGAGGTTTTTACATCACAAAATCTGTGCACAAAACGTCGAACTCAAAACGTGTACATATACAAGGGCTTATAGATCTCAAAACGTGTACATATACAAGGGCTTATAGATCTCAAAACGTGTACATATACAAGGGCTTATAGATCTCAAAACGTGTACATATATACAAGGTCTTATAGATTTCAAAACGTGTACATAAACAAGATCTTATAGATTTCAAAACGTGTACATATACAAGGGGTTATAGATTTCAAATATTGTACATATACAAGGGCTTATAGATCTCAAAACGTGTACATATACAAGGGCATATAGATCTCAAAACGTGTACATATACAAGGGATATAGATCTCAAAACGTGTACATATACAAGGGATATAGATCTCAAAACGTGTACATATACATGGTCTTATAGATTTCAAAACGTGTACATATACAAGGGCTTATAGATTTCAAATATTGTACATATACAAGGGCTTATAGATCTCATATCCTGTATATATAAAAGGTCTTATAGATCTCAAATCCTGTACATATACAAGGGCTTATAGATCTCAAATTCATACAAGGGCTTATAGATCGTAGGAAAAAAATTAGAAATTTGCAGAAAACCGATACAAAAAATTATTAAAAATGAAGTTAATATAAAGTGTTTATTCTTTAAACATCAACTTATATCTCGTCAGATAGTTGCAACATTACGGCTGATGTCTTGAAATTACAAAGATATCAATCAATTCGACCTGTTGGATATTTTTTTATTATTTCTAATGGCAAGTTTACCGGACAATAAATATAAAAACAAATATATAAAAAGAACAAAATAGGAACAAATAACATCAGTTAATCCATCAACTTAAGTCTGGACGCTTCCCTAAAGAAATAGGAGGCAGTGCAGAACAGGAAGCAAAGTGAGACATATCCATGGATTGTACATAATAAAGGAAATAGAACTTAATGCATCAAGTAAAATAAAAAATCACGTTATTAATGTAGAATAATTTTAAATGTATTATAATATCTAAAGAATATCTAAATCTCATATTAAAAAAAACAAAGAAAAAAAGATTTATATTCGAAGTAAATGAACTTTCTACCTTTAAAATTTGTAAAAGTGTATAGAATTGTAATATTTTTAATGCAAACAAAAACCCTAAAAAGAAAATTCATTCAATTTTAAATAATTTCAATGACAAATTTAATGTCTTTGATCTTGAAATTTTACCATTTACAAGATTTGTTCGTTTCCTTTAAGCCAGAGGGGCCAACCCGCCCCGTTGGGCCACATGCGGCTCGCCTTGAATATTTTTCCGGCCCGTGAGACTTAACAGGTTCTATGTTTCATTTTAATTTATCTCAGTGACCATCCCTAAATACGCACAGTTGATTGCTGATAGCAGAGCAAACCAGACTCTTAGTTGAAATTGCTAGCGCTTTTGGTTCAACTTACACCTACGAATCGCTTTTTTTTTTCTAAAATGAAATTTACCAAATACAAATCACACTCAAACATAGCGTATGTTAACCTGCAACACCAATTACGATGTACAATATCCAAATTGATATCGATTACCAAAAGCTAAGTGAAAGAGTGGAGAAACAAATATCCTACTAGTAAAATAAATATATTGTAATGATTTAATTTTTTTTTTATTAGTTTATATTTATATATTTTTTATATTCCATTTTTGGTATTATATATTTCTTTGCAATGAGCGTTTAGTATCATTATTATTATTATATTATCTATGTTTACATATAAGAATAATAGTCAACACAATAATGATAACACATTATGTTTCATTTCTTCACTCCATAAAAATGTCTATAGTGGGTCTCAATCTATTATGGGGATATATAATTACACATGCGGCCCGTGGAGTAAGGATGCATTTCTAAAGTGGCCCGCAAGATCATTTGGGTTGGCCACCCCTGATTTAAACATTTCAACTTTCCTCTAACATACGTTCTACTAATGATAAAATTATCTTTTTATACTAAACATCTAAACATATTGAATTGCATTTTAGACAAAGGTTTTTTTATCACTTATTTTCTGTACTTATACAATTAAGCTACAATTAAATTTTAATTTTTTTAAGTGAGATAATATTTTCATCATTTCTTAATGAATAATTTATTTTTTTTAAATTTATATATTCAATTCTCTTAAATATTCAATCTTGACAATGCATAAGATTTTTATAGATTAATAGTCGTAGGTTTATTTTTATACTTATATGCAAATATTACATAAGTAATATAAAAAAATAAATTTAAAGTCAATTCCTCCTTTTTTTTTTTTACTATATTGCAGAAAGTGCTTTATAAATAATTTTCATTCATTTTTTTTAAATTTATTTGGTGCCATCTATTGGTAGATATATGCAACTTCAATCTAATAAAAACTAAAATTAATTAATTAAATTTAAATACAGAATTAATATTTGAAAAAACTGTGTTACTTACAGTTAGTGTCATCCACTAACAGTTCAAAAAAATGTATTTGAACTTGAGTGGATGAATAAAAAATATTTTATTAACGATTGAAAATTTGAGCAAGATATATAGGGAGAGTGTGAGCTAATAGAAGGAATTGAATAACACATATGTTTCAATTTTTCACTCCCAAAAAATGTCTATAGTGGGTCTAAATCTAATCTGGGGATATATAATTTTATATGCAGCTAGCGGAATTCCATATTCCAAAGTGCCCGCAAGATCATTTGGTTGACCACCTGTGCTTTAAGCAATATGTCAGAAAACTAATTCCAAAACATTTAAATTCATTCCATAAACAATTATTATTTTTAGCTCTTCATTGAAAAAGTCTCGTAACAATTGTTTAAATACATTTAATCATCGATCTATGCATTTTTCAGATGTTCTCAGATATATTTGTTTGAGATTATCGGTGCATTTAAACACGCAATGTAGAGAAGAATTGAACCGTTTCCTCAACAAGTCATTAATGGCGCCATTTTCTCAGCGATCCGGATCTAGATTGGGAAAAATTAAAAACCGTTTGAATCGGAATGTTTTGTGTTTCAATTAATAGGTATCTGTCAATTGTATAATAGCACGTGTATAAGCCTATAATGAAATAAGTAAATAGATTGTGAACAACTGTTTTGCAAGTTACTTAATTGTAGTTTAACTAATTATGTGGATTGGGAATACATCATGGAAAGTTGTTTCCATTTAATTAGTTCTATATTTTTAACACGTTGTTAGAATGATTATTTAAATGTCACTATTACAATCAACATTGTATAAAACCAAGGTTATTTTTACAACTTTGGAAAGTTATATTCTTTAAATAGGAATTTAGACGATATTTTGTGATTGTTGTAATGCAGTGGTTTTCAAAATTTTAACTTCTGGGACGTATATAAATGCACAGAATATAAGAAAAAATATCAGAGCAGCTAATAAATATTACTACTAATCTTGCATTTCTAATACCACTGCCTATACTAGACTTATAACAGCTTCAAGAAGAGTCCCACTTTCAAGTTATGGGAACACTTTAAATTTTATTTATAAAACACACGCATATTATATATATATATATATATATATAGAGAGAGAGAGAGAGAGAGAACTTTATTTACAAAAAAAAAATTAAGAATGTAAATTAGATACACAAGTGTAGTTCACTCAAATTACAGAGAATTTCAGAGTTCTCGACTCTACGACGAATTTAAGTACCAGGTCTGCGGTACTATCTCAACAATGACACGGTGGGATTGATGAAACCACAAAGGGCTCACTTTGAAAACAGTCGGAAAACTCCGGTCTATTCAGTCACTTCAGAGAAAAAAAAAAAAAAAAACAACACTTCTTGTCGACTCGTCGCAGAACTCTCTCTCTCTCTCTCTCTCTCTTCTTCACTGAAAATCTCCTTTTAAGACAATCCGTCAACAATGGTCAGCTCAGAAGCAATCATGATGGAACTACTTATGGTATATCAATTGGTTGATATTGTTTTTTTGTTTTGATCAGTGAAAATCTTACAGAACTAAAATCTTACAGATATGTGAAAATCTCACTAATTTCATAAGTCTCATTATATGTCACACCGAATATCTGCTGTCAGATTTGACAGGCTGTTCACATTAGTACAAAACACTAATTGCATGTATTATAATTATCCACAACACAGCTCGTCTGTTGTCAAATGTGAGTGATGGGTTTATTATATATATTTTTAAATAAATATAAATTCCTCTATCCTGGAAATGAAATGACAAAACTCTTCTCGTGAGAAAACAAATGCTACATACTTATAGATATATCTCCCAAATCTGTCCGAACATCTGACAGTTTTTTTTCTTAATGTCTTAAATTTATTATATAGAACTGTAGTTGTAAATTTCCTATCAGTTCTTGTTTTGAACCAAGCAATATAAAAGATAACACGTTTTGATTATTAAATATTTGAATAGTACTTGAAACGCTTGAGACTACTCAGCATGAGCGAAGAAATGGAACAATAAATTCTCTTCCACGAAAAAAACATTTAGAGTACAAATTGAAAGCTATTTTTTATAAACAAGCACTTAAATGTAAAATTATTTATATTTTAACAATATTTAAAATTATAATGTTGTGGGTTGTGCAGCTGTATTTTAGTGTAGTAGTGTAGTTGGCTTCAGACTTGAGAACACACAACTCTATTTGCATAAGCAATTAGAGACATACAATATTAACCATATTTAAAGAAAGATTCTACGAATAAGCCGAAGATAAAGATACTCAGGTACGCGTTGGATGCGCGAAATATACTTCCTCTCTAGGGAAGAGTCTGATGGTCAACAGATACACAGGGTTGTGCAAATATAGTTCCTCTCGGGTTTAGAGACTGTGACCTAAACGTTTCTCAATAGAAACGCGTGATTGCATTGTACTAAACATTTCTAAGCGGCAACGGCGGTTGCGCTGTATTTCCTCTCGGAGGAGAGTCTCGAGGCCTACTGGCCATTTCTATTAAACGCCACAGGGGGCGGGCTCACCAACGCGTAGGGGGAAACATGGTTACAAAATAAAAATAAATATACGAACCTAACTTTGTGTGAAAGTAAGAACAAAACTAAAAATGCGCTCATATCAAAAATGAATTACAGTTTGAATTTTTAACTCTAAATTCAGAAAGACCCCTGTTTCGGGAAACAATGTACATATTCTATATATTTTCTTTTAAAATTGGAACTGCAATGAGTTATCAGCGACTATAAAAAATTCCAACAATGCAACTTCGTTAATCCATATTTCATTAAAACATCAAAAATGGATTTAATAAATTTTATTACTCATTTATGTTGTGTATAAAACTCTAAATACCACTTCTCCAAAGCTTTTTGGTCTCTCAACAATACTTCATTTTGTAACAGAACACATCTTTTTCAAGATGAATTGTTGAGGATAGTTACCATAATTTCCTGCCTATTATCTCGTTAACAAAACTCAGGATTTTGAAGTGCGGATAATGGGTCATTGCGTACAATTATATTAGCCAATATTATAGGAAGCACCACGATACCACGAGGAAGCACCACCACCAACCTTGTATTCTTCACAGGATATGACAACAAAAACAACATTTTGCAAAATAAGTTTCATTTCGGGAATACAAAGGGAAGGCGAGAATATAAAATAAACTACGGATTGCTTTTAAGTATATCTCTATTAGGGTAAAGATTCCGATTTTTTAAGCCACTGAAATTTATTTTATATACGACGCATACCATTAAAAATATTCTTAAGAAACAAACAGCTGAAAATTGTCTTTTTTTTTTCAAAACAATAACAATTATGTAATGAACTCAATCTCTATGCAAAAAACGGGTTAGCACGAAATAAAGATTATTATTATTATAAATTAATTATAAAAAAATATATAATTTAGTCTACTAAGACAATGGAAAATAAAGGTATAATTTATTCCTCACAGTTATGAAGCATGAAATAAAAAACATCTAATCAAAAGCTTAAACAATAGCCGAAAATTACAGCTTTTTTTTTTTATCGTGTAGTTCATTAACAATTCAAGACCTTCTCAGACCAAGACGAAGAATCAGAAAGTAAAAAAACAGCATTTCTAGAATCTTCTTCAAAATAAAATGGCAAAAGTGACGACGGATGAATGCCTAATTATTCAATCTGTATTCAAGAATCCCTTCCAGAATATAAATTGCCCTCTTAGACGTTATTAGGTCAAGGAAAATAATCAATTCGGAGCTTTTTCCCATTCTGTTTAGGACTTTCCATCGGTGAAAAAGTGCTGTTTCATCGCAGCAGAAACACTGTGAAGTCCAGATTTAAATTGATTAATCAGGCAATGTTTGAGATTATGACATTGGGAATCTATTAATAGAAACGATAAAACTTTTTTTATAATAAAGTTAATCACTGTGACATATTGCCTCAGGAAACGTAATATAGAGCACGTAATCAGTAAATTTATTGGTTAGTAGAGCAAATTTGCTGTTATCTGCTATCAGTGACAGGAAAGAGTCAATAGAGCTATTAGAAAACTGAAAATGAGCAATTCGATATTATCATTGTATAGCATGAATGTTTAGCAATATTTGTTAATTCATGACTTTTCGTTAGAAATGTTGTTCTTGTCAACATTATTACTGAATATCATATTTATTTGTTTTTATACTTATAATTTAAAAACATATCCTTTATTGCCCAGTAAAAGTGCACAAACTGGTGTGTAATAATGTGAAATTTCAATTCATTAATGGTGTTGATTGTGGTCGGTGTAATGAATAAAAAGACTCGATGGAGATTATGGCAATAAGTGTGAGCCTATTATAGTGGCAGACGGAGTGTTTGATTTTCATTTTGATTTGATTTGATTTGTCGCTGTATGATAATTTTGTGCACACTTTCGGCTAATTAGACCGGGACCTACAGTTTAATGTAGATTCCGAACGACTAACAAACATCCATGCCATGGCCAGGATTCGAATCTGAAGCCTGTATAACCAAAGGGACAGAGCATTAGCCAATTGGACATTAGTCCGCTCATGAGAGTGTGTGGGACAATTATCATGAAAGTCATCTTGGAAGGGAATATCTTCTCGTCATCCGTTAGCAAACTGATTGTGGCACGAGGTTTAACAATGTAGTCCTTGATATATGATGGTTTGAGTTAAGTAATTCACGCTTATAATCAAAAATTATTAATTATTTCTTTTATTATTTCTAGAAAAAACTGGTAAAAAATTGTGGATTAAAGAAAACCTAATTCAGAAATCAATATTACCTATATAGAAGTATTGACCAATGTAACAAAGAGGATTAATATAAAGCAGTATATATATATATATATATATATGTATACTATTCTGAAGTTTTGATTAAAGTGCAAAAACCAAAGATTTGCAAATTAATTGCCAAAATTAATTCCTTCTTCTGTTTATCCTGATGTTTATTAATAGTTAAAGTAACTGAGAATGATATAAATGTCCTATTTTTTCAGGATTTTATGGCTTTTTTTACCGAATAACCTAAATTTCCAGAGACCAGATCAAAGCCAACTAAACGAGAAGAACACAAAATTTCATGCTTACGCCAGGAATTAGTATCATAAATCAATAAGTCGTAAGTAACATTTTTCCATTAGGTTTGGTTTGGTTTGGTTTGCGGCTCTACGGTCATTTGTGCACACTTTGGACTAAATAGACAGGGATCTACAGTTTAACGTGGATTCCGAACTACTAACAAGCATCCTTTCCACCACCAAGATTCAAACCTGAAGCATGTGGTACCAAAGGCCAGAGCGCTAGCCAATTGGCCATCAAGGCCACAACTTAAGAAATACCATTCCCTGTGGACGTTTTCATACTTACGATGGTACCAGAGATCAGTGTTAAATCGTCGAAGTAGTGGTTCTTATATAAAGTGATCAACAAGCTTCGTGGCGTCATAGTATCAAACTCATAAAATCCAAATTTCAACTAGATAAAAATGCCTATTTTCCTTGAAATATCTATCAATTTTATGTTATAACACATATATTTTCAGATATTATGAAATAATTTTAAATATATCTGAAAAATTGCGCATTTTTTACAATTTAATTATAAATGTTATTAACGTAAATATTCAAACTTAAGAATTGATAAGAATTTTATATGCCCATAGTCATTCATAGAATTATTTTTTAATATAGTGAACTGAATGAATCCAATGAATTTTAATATAGGGAACTGTATGAATACAGTGAATTTGAATACAGTTAACTTAATTATTATTATTATGTAATACAATCTTAATTAATAATCGTATTCGTTGTATTTTTCTAATCGAAGGAAGAATAGCGACCATGTACATATAAAAACATCTTCCTTTGATAAGAATTTTATATGCCCAAAGTCATTCATTGAAGTATTTTTGAATTGCTGTGAATTCTGACACAGTTAACCTAATGTATTTCAACTTACCCTTCAGATTCAACTTACAACAGACATTATCAAAAACGGTACATTGCTGCATAAGCCATATTTAATTCCGATTATGAATATTCCTTAAATGTAAATTTTACACTTGAAAGCATTGTCACCAACCATTAAGTAATAAAAAAAAAGTTGTTATCAAATATATCAATAACCGAAATCACTTCCGCTATATTATTACTTACTTCCGTTTTCCTGGTCTTTCAAAAATATGCTTTTTACTATATGCTGCAACTGTAAATCATGCGATATCGGAAGAAACACGAAAACTTCAGATGAGTTTTATATCGAACAGAATCGTACCGATAAACAATTCCGATCACGATTCAAAAACCGTTCAACACAAATGATTTTTCTTCGTCATTTCAGACGAGATATCTTTGTTTTAGAAAACTGCGTTTTGTTTGCTTTTGCGTTTGTTTATTATTTTTTTTTCGAACTATTTCTCGTTTGCATGTGAATATCGTTTTCTGACTATTCATTTTTTTTTTTTTGCTAATATAAATCTAGAACAGAACTTTAGTTCCATAAGTTTTTTTTTTTTCAGTTTGATATCAAATTTTATCGGTTGCGTGTCCTCCTTTTTTTGGTTTTTATCGTCCATTCTTTTCCGTAGGTGGTATCGTCAAAAATTTTCGATGGGGCCAGAAGTAGTTATAAAAAGAAGTCTTGTAAAAGTACTGACTATAAAAATTTTTTAGTCGTGTTATCAAGCCAGAGAATTTTTGTTCCTGATATTTAGAACTTCCTACGGATATCGACAATTTACTTGAGAGAATTAATCGAAACATTTTTTTGAGAGTTACACTTTAGCTCTTTTAAATGACACAGTTTGATTACATTTTGAAATAATAAGTAGATATTTATATTCATAAATAAAATTCTTATTTTCTAGATTTTACAGCAATATAAAAATATAAAAATTTTATTAAAACCTTAAAATTAGATCAAATAAATATCTTAATGAATATTTAAAACTTTAAGAATTAAACTGTTTACTTTAGTTAATATTATATGATTTACTTTCTGTAATAAAATTTCTATTTCAAAATAATAATTCGGAGGGAAAATTATAGTAATTTATTTTCTAAAAATAATTTAGTTAAAATGTACTTCCCTATTTAAAAACTCAAAACCCAAAGAATTAAAAAACAATTTATTTACCTCAAACATAATATAAATTCTAGTAAAATAACTAAATAAGCAAACTTTTGAAAAATAAAAATTATAAAATAGATAGAAACATTTTTAATTAATAAATACTATTTAAATTTTGGATTGAAATTCAGAAGAGCTAAAATATTCTCTTAAAAATATAATTCATTTTCTTTAATGCTACCTTAATGTAAAAACTAATAATCTTACACTAGTTAATAAATTATTTTAAAAACTAACAATGAAAATAAAAATTCTATTTGTGTTAAAAAATAAAACATAACAAATCAATTAAAAATTTAAAATTTTTTATTGATTTGTTATTAATTAAGCCAAAAAAATTTAGAAAAATAAATAGTTAAAAATTTAGCTTGAATTTAGGTTAAAATAAAAAAAAATTTGTACAGAAACAATCTTATATGTTCAAGTTTAGCGTATAAAAATGAAAAATATTAAAGTATATTAAAATTTCAATTTCATTTTATATTACCTTTTGTTTTTAGTTAAACTGTTTATTAAGCATTCATAAAAGTGTATCTATGTACATTCAGTGCATTTTCGTAAAAGCGTAACTTGTGGATCAAGATTCTTTTTTTTTTTCACGATTCATTTTTATATTTTTAAATTTTGGATGCTATGAAAAACAAAAACAAACCAGTAATTATATATACAATACATATAATTTTTTTTTATATTGATATATTACTAAATAATTTGTAAATGTAAAAAATAGAAGAATTTAAAAAATATATTAAAATTTGAAAATTATACCAATTTATGTAGCACACTAATATTTTTAGCTGCAAATTTCTTTTACTTTTCTGTCGAGATATTCAATGCCTGTTTAACAATAACCGTATTTGAAACACAAACAGCCTTTGTGGCGATTGTGACAGAGTGTTTCGCAACAATATTGAAAATGCCATAACTTACTTTCGAATTGTGCTAATACGACACTCAATATTAATGTTAGCCCACTGGCAATGTGGGCAGTAGGGCCAAGTTTGATTCCGCTGCCGACATTATTGTGCTCATTGCTTTCAGAAAGAAAGAAACTCGATGGAGATTGTAGTATGTGAAGCATCTTTCATCGATATTCAAACAGCTATGTGAGAATTTCCGAGTTTCCTCTCATACGACACGCAGTGTAGTAACCCCCTAAAAGTTATCCCGGTAGGTACTGTCCTCCCCTCAACACCCATCGGTGGGCTGTCGATGTACCACTCTCACCTTTCTAAATGGTAGGAGGGTGCATATCCTAGTACAGGGGGTGTGGTGAGAAAAAAAAAAAAAGTATAATGCCGGAAAATCTTACTCTCTCTTATCAAGCATTACAGAAAATAACATTAAACCACCGATATGATATCAATGATAAAAATCATCGGTGCTACAGTCCTGTCGATGTTCCCCTCTCACCTTTCTAACTGGTAGGGGTTACATATCTAGTATATTGGTGAGGTGAGAAAACAAATATATAATGCCTGAAAATTTTACTCTCTGTTAACAAAAGAGACCTTAACAACCATTCTAGGAAATGACATTAAACCACCGATATGATATCATTCATGATAAAGATCATCATTGGTACTACATCCCTTGAAAGGCCCTGACCTCCTTCAAATTTTTTTGTCATTCCAAAGAATTTTTAAATTCGTAGGAATAGAAAACGATAATGACAATATAAATGTCAGCTAAACTTTTAATTAGGATACATTAACGATTGTTAACTTGTGTGAGATAATAAAGCATATATTCAATCTTTCTACAAATATAAAGAGACAAAGATTATTCTTATTACAATATCACAGACAATGCGATGCATTATAATTGGGATATGAATTTTAAGGACATTAAGAATAAATATCCAGACTAACCAAGCAAACCGTAACGAGAAAATTCCAACCTCGTAGTAGAATTTTGTTTAATATTTTCCCATTTTCACTTGACATAAAAGTGCTATGCTCTTCTCTCATCGCATATTTATGTTTTACCTTTTGAATTATCAGTGTGATTCTGCGTATAATACCTTATTAAAATTCCGCTTTGCGATTGTACCAAAAAGATAGGCACCGTCTATGCATAGAAATGTTAGATCATGTGCGTGTTTTGTTCCATATTTCGCCAACTGAACTTCCGCTATCGTGTTATTGAAAATTATACAAATTTCAAAGCTGTTTAAAGAAATGTACTCATATAATTCATGCATAAATATCCTATTTTTAGATATACTAATTTATTCTGTTAAAATATTTTGGGTAACGACTTCTAGTATGATTACAAAATTTTGAAAACAAATTTGTATATTAATTATATATATTAATGACCTTGTATCAAAAAAATTCCATGTTTACATGTATTTTTAAATTTTTTACTAATTTATTTATTTCAAATTATTTTTTATTTATTTATTTATTTATATTTCGTAATTTTTTCACTAATTTATTTATTTATTTTTCGTAATTTTTTACTAATTTATTTCAAAATTCTTTTTACTAATTCATTTATTTTTTTTTTTGTGATTTTTTTACTAATTTATTTATTTCAAATACTTTTACTACTTTATTTATTTCAAATAATTTTTTACTAATTTACTTATATCAAATACTTTTTACTAATTGATTTTTTTCAAAATGTTTTACTAATTTATTCATTTAAAAAAATTTTTTTATTAATTTATTTCTCTCAATTTTTTTTTTACTAATTTATTTATTTCAAAATTTTTACTAACTTATTTAATTTTAAAACTTTTACTAATTTATTTAATTTTAAAACTCTTTACTAATTTATTTAACTTTAAAATTTTTTTACTAACTTATTTATTTTTACATTTTTTACTATTCTTTCATTTCGAAAACAACACTCGATTAAATTAATGCTCGTAAAGTTTTAGAATTAGTTACTTATTTAAAATAGTTTATTTTGGTGGTAAAATAAGAGACTTCAATTTAATAAATTCACAGATCTAATTTTTTGCCATATTATATTCCCTTTAATGATTTTTAAAAGTATAAACTATTTTTAATATAAACAAAATACGATTATTCGCATTCAAAATGTAAATGTTGGATTTAATAATAAATGCATTCTAGATAAATGTTTAATTTAGGAACATTCATACGTAATTAGTGCTATTCATATTTAATCTGTATATAAATAAAATTAAACAAAAACTGGTAGAAGAAAGTCATTTCTCCCTCTGCTTTTTCATGTAAATATTTTTAGCAGTCCCGAATCGAAATCAATTGTACATCCAGAAAAACGCTGAAACTGTTACAAATCTGACTCATCAATAGCAAGTGACTTCAAAATCAAAACCTGAATACAATTGAATGAAAAGTGGAAAAATGGATAAATTAATTAGTTACGCAATAATTTATGTTTGATTCTATTAATTTCTGTACAACATAAAAAATTATTTAATACGAATTTGAAATTAATATTAAAAAAAAAAAACATCTTGTTTTAAAAATGAGGAGACTCGATGGCGTTTGGGATGTTCAGCATCTTGCACTCGTTAATCAGATTGTCTGGTGAGAGTTTTCCGGGTTTTCTCTATAGGATAAGTTCCTCCCTAAAAGTACACCGGAATCCATAGTCCTCCTTCTTCAGCGACTCAGAGCCAAGCCAGACTTCTACCTACTGGTCCCCTTCACAACAGAAGCTGCCCCCTTTCCCTCCATCCATTAATAGACTACTCATAGGGTACACTAAGGATTAGTCAAAACAACAACAAATCTTTCTGAATTTAAATAAAGTTTTGATTTTAAAATTATCTTAACATGTTTTATTAAACAAGTAAATTGTTTAATTTGTAAACATTTACATGCATATATTTATAGATGTATTTCTTTAATGTTTCGAAAATCTTGAACGGAAACGCTTTGACAATAGGATACATTCAAAATTCTGTTGCATTATTAATTTCTATTGTAGTTTCCTGATATAAAATGGAACAAATACTAGTGTCACTAATTAATATAATGTCTTTTGTAAGATCAAATCAATAAATCTTTTTCAATTCCTTCTATTAGCTCACACTCTCCCTATATATGTCTTGTTCAAATTTTCACTCGTTAATAAAATACTTTTTATTCATCCACTCAAGTTCAAATACATTTTTTTAACTTGTAGTGGATGACACTTGATGTTAATACAGTTTTTCAAATATTAATTCAGTAATTAAATTGAATTAATTAATCTTAGTTTTTTTTTTTAGATTTAAGTTGCATATATCTACCAATAGATGGCGCCAGATAAAATTAAAAAAAAGAATGAAAATTATTTTCTGCAATATAGTGAAAAAGTAGAAATTGACTTTAAATTTTTTTTTATATTACTTTTTCTTGTATTTTTGAAATGATATTTCAATTATCTGACCTTCAAACAACGCCTATTAACAGAAACATCTGAATCTGAACCAATCAAATTCCAGCTGAAACAAAGATGCATTTAAACGCAATAAATTCACGGATGAATGAAATCATTCCTCAATAGATATACGACATTCCTGCATAAAATGCAGACCACAATCTACGTATTTTATCTACGAATCGATATCATGAAGTATTGAATAAGTGAGATACAACTGTTGATACTACATTAAACAATGACGACCTTCTCAAAGGACAATTTTACGAAAAAAAAAATAACGACCTTGTTCAACATTCTTCCAAAGCTTATTATTATTTCAACAATTCATTATTGAATTATTATTATTTGATTTTTATTTATGATTTTGTCTTGTTTTATTATTGAAAAAGAAAGTATAACAACTTAAAATTATCCACATTCTTTCAACATTGCATAAAATTAGCATGTATATTCAAAAAAGAAAAATTGACTTGATTTTTCTTTTGACGAATTACTGATTAGTGATATTGTTTCTGAAAAGTATTGTTTATATAATTAATATTCTGCCCTGATGGTTTGCAAACAAAAAAAATGAGGCATAATTATTTCCTGAATATTCTTGATCTATTGTCAATCAAAATTTCTTTGTGTTCAGTTTTAATAGATTGATAATATATAGCAATTGCTAAAATATATTTTAATTCAAACTTCAATACATTTTTCGATCTTATTAACAAAGAAAAAAATTCTCAAAGATTTGATAACAGGAAATACTTTTTAGTTTTGAATTCTTTAGTTATAAGTTTTGAATAATGTACATCAAAAACTTCAGAAGAGCGATATTCGTTATACAAACCTAGATAAAACAGTAATTAACGAAAATACATTTGTTCTGCTTCCTCATAATTGACAAATAGAAATTAATATTTTGAAAAACATAAATTTTCAAGTAAAAATTACAAAAAATATGCCTGAGTGAGTTTATTTATTTTAATTTGCAATCATTATCTCAATTTGATAATGGATCTCAATTATTACTTTTTTTAAATACCAATATAAGTTTCGTTTTTCATTTTTATTTTAATAAAAAAAACTTTACACAAAATGATTAATTTATATTTTAATGCCTTTTCTCAAAAGAATTGGGAAAAAAAAAAATGTTTTTTGTGAGTTATTAATTTATTTTTGTTAAACATTTGGGTTTTTTTTTTATTTCCGATGGTAAGTTTGCAACACAACAGATATCATTAAAAAAATATATACAAAGAACAAGATAGAAACAAATAACACCAGTTAATCCATCCACTTAAGTCTGTCAATCCAATAACGCTTTCATAAAGAAACAGGAGGCAGTGCTGAACAGGAAGCAAGGTAAGACTTAAACATAGTATCCATTTCTTCCTGATTATCACACAGGAGACAGCGATTGATTTGGTTTCTCGCTCTGAATTTATTTTGTGCATACTTTAGGCTAATTAGACCGGGACTACAGTTTAACGTGGATTCCGAACTATTCCAGCGTCAAGATTAGAACTTGAAGCCTGTGGTACCAAAGGCCAGAGCGTTGGCCAATTGGCGATCAGGCCGCTCAGGAAGACAGAGAGGGTCAGGATCCAGTTTAGTTCTATGAAGGTCTTGCAGAGAAAATCGTGACCACAGAAAAGCCAATGCCACCGATTTTTCTCTAGGCCATTCAAGGATATCATGAATATGATCATACTAGGACTTGTGAATATTTCTAGTGGAGACATCCTCAAAGAAGGATCAACTATTTTTCTATTCCTACCATTAGTTCCCACTCTCTCTATATATATCTTTATATACCTTGTTCAAATTTTCAATCGTTAATAAAATACTTTTTATTCATCCACTCAAGTTCAAATACATTTTTAAATTTGTAGTGGATGACACTTGATTTTAATACAGTTTTTTTCAAATATTAATTCATTAATTAAATTTAATTAATAAATAATAGTCCAATATAGAAAGGAAAATGGAAGATTGCAAAAGAAATTCGCTTTCTATTTTACCACTTAATATTGTGATTGTGTCATATGTATATACATATTTATATTAATTGTAATTATTTAATAAAAAAGTAACTGAAATGAAATTTTTCTTTGTTGACCTAAGTAGGAATTGACTTTAAAAAAAAAAATTATATTACCTGTTGTTAAATATTTCCTTTGAATTTTCGATTTTAAATTATTTATTGCTTATTTTAAACTTGGATCGATTAAAAAGTATAGATAACATAAAAAACGAAATTACACTGAATGATGAAATATTTTTTGTAATCAAATTCTTCATCATTCTTAATAATTATCCAAGATAAATCAAAATCCACAAAAAGAACCTTGTAGACGACTTTTTAATCAATGGCGAGTTTCAGCATAACTTCTGACTAAAAAGAAAAGTAGAAGAAAAAAATAACACGAAATGGATTTTTGATAAGTTTTCTAAAAAAAGTAACCTCAAAGTGTTTTCAAGCGTTCAAGATGCAGGTGCGACCCATACATTTTCGTTGGCGTTTTCTCTTTTGTATGAAGAGCCCATTCTCCCTTGGTTAGCCGGGTACATTTCAATTTCATGCATTGCTGGATCCACTTACACCATAGCGGAATTCTCAAGTACACAAAAAAAAGGGATATCAGATAAGGTTTGGCAACTGAGCGCGAATTTCGAAATTGGCAGCAGGTCATCTTAAAGAGATTGTAACGTGGCTTTTAGTTTTAACAAGTAATTAAATAGTTACAGAGATGAAGATCGTTTAAACTGCGTGAAATTGTGATGTATGTAATTAATTATTTAAAATATATAATTTAAAAATGTATTATAAAAATATTATTAATAGATATTAATTATTTGTTCGTAATGGTGGATAATTATCTATCCATATGCTTAATGTGATAGGTTTGTAATATAGTGTTAACATGAATGCATTATAAAGATAATAAGTACATCAAAGGCCAACATAAAGTAATGATATTTGTCATTGAAGTGGATGTGGTTGGATTAAATTGCGATACTTGATTCACAGGGATTAGAAATCATAGTTTTATTTACACACGCGCAAACACCCCCACACGTACAATTAGACACAATATTTAAGACAAAATTTAAAAATATATATAATTAAAGCTAGCTCTACTTTAAACCAGAACTCGGCTGAAGCATAGAGTTTTGCAAAATGCACGACCACTTCGGGCAGGGCCGGATTTAGATGAAAAGAGGCCCTAGGTTATTCCAATTTATGAGGCCCTTTCACCACCCATTTTTAAATTTATAAATTACTTATTATGTTTGTTTATTATTCATTTGTGTAGTATTTCTCCTTATTTTTGATTCAGTGTTTACTGTTTTTAGAATAGTGTAATTCTAATTTTTGCTAGCTATTTGAATGTAGGCCCCTCTTGATCTTGAGGCCCCAGGCTTAAGCCTAGTTAGTCTATAGGAAAATCCGGCCCTGACTTTGGGTAAGAATCTGCAGACCCATTGACAGCAGGTCCTCTTAAGAGACTGTAACGAGGCTTTTAATTTTAAGAATTAATTAAATGATCTTCATCTCTGTAACTATTTAAACTGCATGAAATTCTGTTGTATATAATTAAAAAAATATATTATAAAATTATCATTAAAAGACATGCATTAATTATTTGTTCGTAATAGTGGATAATTATCATCCGTATTCATTAAACATTAATGGGATAGATTTGTAATATACACTCATGTCCATAAATTAAGGATAATGAAGTTCAGGCAAAGAAAGAGCCAGAAGCAAAACAAATTTGACTTATTTGTAAAGTCTATTTATTAAACAAAAGGTAAAGAGCAAAAAAGATGCTATATGTTTGACATAATTAATAAAAATTGCGATTTTTACTCCCTGGTGCAAATTTCAAAAAAAGAACCTATTTACAAAAAACAGTATAACATGGTTAGTATGATGGTTAATATGGAGTATGTCTCCGGACGATGCAATACAGGCCTTACAACGCCTAGGCATGCTGAGTATCAAATTATCAATCTGATCTTGGGGAATATTACACCACTCATCAAGCAATGCCCTCGAAGTTCCGGTTGACAGGTGGGAGGGGGTTGACGGGCTGCAATTCGTAGGCCAAGCACATGCTCTATTGGATTCAAGTCCGGTGAGTATGCTAGCCAATCCATACGGGTGATATCCTCCAATTAAAGGCATTCGTCTAAAATGTTTGCACGGTGAGGATGGGCGTTGTCATCCATAAACAGAAATTCAGCACCCATGGCGCCTCGAAACAAACGTACATGTTGTTCCAGAATGACATCCCGATAGATGTCTCCTGTCATCGTTACACTCAGAACATGCAGGTCAGTTCTGGAACCAAGAATAATTCCTCCCCAAACGAGCCATCCTGCACCACCGTAACGGTGTCGTTCAATGGTGTTCTCTTGGTGGTAACGGGTACCTGGCGCTCTCCATATGAAAGTCCGGCGAGAATCAGACTGCAAACTAAACCTGGACTCGTCGGAAAACATCACACAAGACCACTGTTGCGGTGTCCACAATGCATGCTCTCTACTCCAGGTTAATCGCAGGCGACAGTGAGTTGCGTAAAGTGGAACACATCTGACAGGACTACGAGCATATAGAACAATGTGCCCTAAGCGTTTGTACACGGTCTGCCTTGAAACTGTCGTACTGGTAGCTGAATAGAGCTGACGAGACAGGTCTGATGCTGTGCTCCGTCTGTTTCTTTTGGCAGTAACTGCTAAATACCGGTCCTCATTCGGCGTTGTAACTCGGGGCGACCTATGCTGTGACATCTGCTCACATTACCATCATCTTGGATTCGTTGCCAAAGCCTTGAGATGACACTCTGGGCGATTCCAAGTTCCTCGGATACTTCCAGCTGGGTACGTCCACATTCCAGTCGTCCGATAATTCTACAACGTAAAAATCATCCAAATGCTTCCTTTGTGCCATAACTATGCAGTTATTGCACTGAAAGGCTTTAAAGCGCTTGTGAACAATTTTTACTTCTTTGCCACCATTCCTTATATACCCCTCTCTTACACTCTCGTCATTGTGACGTACTATCCGCGCCATCTGGTGGTTTCCTGTAATTTGCATATTCTTCTTCAAGATGTGTGTGATAATTCTACAGGTGAAATTTTTATTTTAGAGTTCAATTTCTGTGTGATTCTGAATTATCCTTAATTTATGGACATGAGTGTAGTATTAACATGAATGGATTATGAAGATACTGAATACATCAGAGACTAATTTGAGGTAATGCAATTTGTCATTGAAGTGAGTGTGGTTGGATTGGGTTGAGATATTTGAGGCACGGGGCTTGGAACTCATATTTTTTTTATTTACACACGCAATATGTTAACATGAATTAACAATATAATATTAACATGAATGGATTATGAAGATACTAGTACATCATAGGTCAATTTGAAGTAATGCTATTTGTCATTGAAGTGGATGTGATAGGTTGATTTGAGATTCTTGAGGCGCAGGGCTTAAAACTCATACTTTTTCTCAAATACACAAAAAAGGGATATCAGATAAGATTTGGCAACCGAGTCTAAATTTCGAAATTTACAGCAGGTCTTTTTAAGTGACTGCAAAATAGCTTTTAGTTTTAAGAAGTAATTAAACGATCTTCATCTCTGTAACTATTTAAACTACATAAAATTCTTAAGTACACAATTAATTATCTAAAATATATAATTTAAAAAATAAATTAAAAATATTATTAAAAGACCTGCATTAATTATTTGTTAGTACTGGTGGATAATTTCTTATCTGTATTCATTGAACATTCATGTGATTTTTGTAATATTGTGTTAACATGAATGCATTATAAAGATACTGTGTACATCAGAAGCCAATTTGAAATATTGCTATTTGTCATTGAAATGGGTGTGGTTGGATTGGGTTGATGCACACGGCTTAGAACTCACAGTTTTAATTGCACACGCCCACACACCACACAAATACAATTAGACACAATATTTAACACAAAATTTAAAAAGAAATATAGTGAGAACTTTATGGCTCACCTTGTAATTGGAATTCAGCTGAGGCGATTTTTTTTTTTTATTATTATTATTTCCTGTGGCAGGCTACAATAAGCAATAAAATACAAAGAACTCAAGGAATATAAAAACAACAGTAACAACAACGAGAAACGAAGGAAATCACATAGTGACATGTTTAGCCCATAATTGCCCTAGACTCCCAGTAACGACCCTACACAGTAGAGGAAACAAGTGCTGGGCAGACAGGAAGGTGGGATGAATCCATATCCTCTCCCAGATTGCAGAGCATGCATTTTGAGCTTTCAAATATTCTAATTCGGAAAGGGTGATTGACCAAACAATCATGGCCTTTCAGGAGTCTGTAAAGGGCAACTGCCTTAAACCTGGGCTGATCAGGGATGTTTTAGAATAAAAAGTTAAACCAGGCTTTAGATGAGTTGCCTTCACGGAAATTATTAGATAGAGTGTTCCGGAAAAAGTTTCGGATCATCAGTTTCATAGAGTAAAAAGAGATGTCTTTACAAAATGTTTAGGTGATGATTGTTCCTTTTTTGACAAGAGAATCCGCCTTTTCATTACCCAGGATCCCACAATAGGATAAGGCGAAGGGTTGCTCAAAATATACGAGTCGGGTGAGAATGTAAAGGCCAACTGACTATTACTTCTGACCATCACAGAGATCCCTCTTGATAGAGGGCCAGAGGAAGGATAGTTACAGCAGGATTTTTAACAGTAACTAATCAGATTATGCATATCGTATGGGTAAACCCGTGAAATCTGCAACTAAACGTCTGTGCATCTTAAAATATTGTGAAATACTGTCACACTCTGCATGTGTCATACTACTTTTGTAAGTGCAAGCACAAAGAATCAAATCTTTATTCTTTTAAATGCATTAGGCAAAAAAAAGGGAAAATTGAATACAAATTACTACTTGTTTACTAATGACAATTAATATTCAAAGTTTAATGTAAATGATCCTCAAATTAAATCTAATCATAACTTTATTTAACTTATTTATTATTGCTTTATTTCTATTAGTATTGTTGATTTCCCAACAAATTTCGCAATGCTTAATTATTTTAAATTATATATTATCTGAACACAACATATAAAATTTCAAAGGGAAGATTAACTTATATTTCACTTATATCAAAACATAAAAGATACTTGCATTCATTTTTCGTTTAAATATAAAAATGTGAAGTAATATTATTTTATTGATGTTTTAAAAAGATTTTAATAATCATACGTTTTATTGAAAATTTTAAATTAAAATATTTAGCATATAATAATATAATACTTAGTTTTTAAACAATATATTCAAATTAAAGAGCATGTTAAACGTAATTTTAATTAATCATCATAAATAAATTTTTTTAAATATTTTATTGATATAATAATTTATCTCTCAAAAAGATCATGATTAAAATATTTTTGCAAAAATTTAGATTAATTAAAATATCTTTAAAAACAACTATAAATGTTTTCCCTTTATAAATTTGGTAAAATAATATTGTTAAATACCATGTCAAACAAAAATTTCTTTTTTTATTATCTTTATTTAGCGAATAATTGCTACTTTAAATTGTTTAAGTTTAGATCAGTAAATTATTTAGCTCAAAAGTATTTAGTAACTTATTTAATTAAATGTTGGGGAATAGAGATTGGATTGATATTGTTAAATTTGTATAATTAGGTAGATATTGTTAAAAGTTGTATAACTGGATAAATATTGTTAAGTTGTATAATTGGATAAATATTGTTAAAGTTGTATTTTTTGACACCTGACAATGATACGTAAAGAAATACAACCTCAGAATTAATTAAAATAAAAATAACTTACATCAAAATAATAAATTAATTAACTAACAGATTAAAGTATACTTTGAAACGCGAATTTATTTCGTAATAATTATTGAAAGCATTTATTTGAAGTGACTCCTTGTCAGTGATCCGGTACTGTGGAAATATTTATGTTTTAAATGCTGGAATAAGAAAGAATATTACAAAATACAAGATTTCAATGTATGAACTAATTTAAACGATTAAAATTAAGATGAACTATTTCACTTGAAATATTTTTATAGAGGAAGAGCATTCTATAATAGTTGGACAACTTCTAAAAGCGAATGTGAACTTGCGTACAATAAGTTTAAAGATTAGCTAATAATTGGATAAAAAGTAGGCCATCATTAAAAATCTTATGTTAGATAAAAATGTTTAATAATAAAATTTAAGCTTTAGTAAGACAATTTGAAGCCAACGTGAAATCATATTTTTAATTTGAAGTAATTAATAAAATGTTGAAAACCGGACTATTTCCCAATATAATCAATTTTGAATATGTTGGACTTCCCTTTCAATACAAATTTAAAAATAATGGATACGTATTTGAAATTAATACGTAAAGCATTAATCATTTATCGTTTTTTTTACATTTGCAATAAATAACAGAATGTTGAAAATCAGACTATTTCACAATATAATCAATATGAAATATAGTATATTACCTTCAAATGTAAAATTAAGTATAATGGATGTGTATTTGTAATACATACGTAAATTATTTTAATCCAGAATGGCTGTCCAATACCTATCATAAGTCATTTTATAAAAACGCAAAATATTTATAAATCTTGCATACAGCTTGAAACAACATGTTGTAACTGTTAAAAATGTTTTAGTATAATTATAATAGAACTGTTGTGTCTCCAGATACAAAAATTTCACCCAGTGTTTAAACAGTTTTCAACAAATCTCAGATGGATATAAAAGTAAGAAAACTATATATTTACGCCCCATACTGTTAAAAAAGCAAATAACCCAAAAGTATTTATATCGTTTATGATTTATAAATTTATCAGACTTCATTGATTGAAATTATATACGCCAGTTTATGGTTTTTAGTTTATATTTAACTATAAGCAGTGCGAAAATATGTTTCGTATATATGATATGAAATACAATGAATATATTCATTGAATATAAATTCATTTAAAAATTTGTAATTATAATCTAAATCCCCAACTTTTGTAATTAAATACAATTTTTTTAATTATTTGTATTGCCCAAATGTTGCAGCCGCCATGCATTATCTGGGCCATCCCTCGGAAGAGGATTTTATACTCGAGCTGGCAATCAGCATAGCCAATATTATTCAGGAGCACCAGGATATTTTATTTTCTTGTATACTTCAGGAGCTACGACAACAACAATTAAAATGATTTGGTAGAGAAATTAGTTCTAGTAGTAAAAATTCAAGTACTAAAGATAATTTCAAATATACTTTTCAATATTTAAATATCATACGTGTATTTCGTAGAGTATATCTAATTCCACTTATCAGCTTAAACAATTAAAGTGTAGAAACTGCTATCCTCAGTAACCAAAAACTGAGAGACGTTTACGCAACCTAACGATTGCAAATGAAACAGAAAGATCAGAGTCTAAAAAGTGATGGATAAATTGTTTAATTCTTCCGCTTGCTCTTTTATAGATAGAAAGTGGGTTAATTTTTGTCGACTTTTTATTTATTTCTTCAACTCGCGAAGGATATTCATCAGACTGGAACAGTCTTCCGTTAAAGTATGTGGGTAGATGCCGTTAATTTAAAATAAAAACAAATTGGAAAGATAAACTCTTCAATAATTTTTCTAAATAATAATTAAATGCAAGTAAATATTTAATAACTTACTTGATTATGTTAATTAAATAGTGTGTTGGTTCTACAGTTTCATGTCATTATTGTTAGAAAAATAATTAAAAAATATTGATAAAATTTTAATTATGTAATAAAGGTTTTGTGTTTAAATTCTTAAAATTAATTTATAAAGAATTCATTTTTAACCATTTTAATTTGTCATTGTTTTTAATTAGAAGATTTTTTACTAGTATTGTTAACAAATTTTAATATAATTTTGTAGTTTACATTAAAATTTAAAAATATGGAAATTGTAATTTTTCAATGATTTGATTAAGGTTTTATTTTAATATATCAAATAACTCTATTTAAAATCATTAAAATAAACATTATTTCTTTGTAATTACCAACAAATTTTAAAATAGTTTTATAATTTTGTTTGTAGTAATTTGTGAATCAATTCAAATTCAAAGCAAAGTATAATTATTAAAATTAATCACCATATTATTTTGATATAATAAAAATTTAATATATTTTTATAAAATACTATATTCCGTTAAATACTGGGAAACAAAATGAACTTTATAATCAACGTTAATCAATCAGATTCAAAGTCTTCAAATGTATACTCAATAATTTTTGAAATATTTATTATACCCAATGGTACTTATCAAAATATAATATAATTTTGTAAATGCCATATTCCATTAAATACTTGGAAAAAAAAAGGAGGCTTATTCGAAGAATATGAAACAACGCTACCTTGGCAACAGATTTGGCGGTTTTTAAGTGTCGGCAATATAACAGCTACAGATTTGCTGATTTTGACGCCATTTTTTAGTGCTACGAAAATGCGTATTTGGGTTTTGCCAGAAACAGAACAAGATGCAATTTTATTTTTTTCAGGAGCGAAATATTTTACCAAAAAAACGAAAATGTCCCAATTCCCATGACATGAAACTTTATTTTGGTAAACGTAAGTTTTGGAAATGCAATTTCTGTCAGTGTGCTTATCGTGTGGGACTTAGAAAAGACAACTGGTTTGAGGGAAGCAGAATTCCGTTTGATTACTTTGTGTTTAAATAAAGTGTTTTGAATTTTGAAAGCGTTTTTTGATTTTAAAGAAAGTGTTCTTTATATTTTATTATTTGGAATAAAAATTTTAAGTGTAGATTGGCGCCACTTAAAAACCGCCAAATCTGTAGCTGCGGTTGGCGTTCAAAAGATAACTGCGTGCGCGTGCGAACAACAAGATTGCTCTTTATTGGCGCAACTGTAACCAAGGTAGCGTTAATACGTAAGTACCGAAACAGTTTCAGTATCTTCATTGAATGTATACTCAATATTTTTGAATCATTTATTATACACAGCGATAGAATAGTTAGAATAGTATTAAATTATTATATTAGAATATTTATTAATATTTTTATTATTATTTTATTTATTTTTTTAATTATTTTAATTAATATTTTTATTAATTATTATTTTAATTAATTTTTATTTTTATTTTAATTATTATTTTAATTAATATTTTTTATTATTATTTTATTATTTTAATTAATATTTTTATTAATATATTTATTAAATATTATTTTATTAAATTTTGTTGCGTATCGCAACATAATTTAATACTATTCTAATGCATCATATTCCGTTAAATACTTGTAAACAATATGAGCCTTATTCAAAGTATATGAATCAGCTTCAACATCTTCATTAAATGTATACTCAATAATTCTTTAACATTCATCATACTCAATGGGACATAAAATTTAATTTAGTTCTGTAATATGCCTTATTTCATTAAATACTTGGAAACAAAATGATAAATATTGTATACTCAATATTTTTCAATTACTAATATTGTATACTGATTTTTTTTTTTTTTGATATCTTTATTATACTGGATGATACACAACAAAATGTAATGTAATTTTGTAATATACCATATTCCGTTAAATTCTTAGAAACAAAATGAACCTTATTCAAAGAATATGAATCAGCTTCAATATCTTTTGAAACGTTTAATTTAGTTTTATCTTTTGAAACAATATCTTTTGAGTATACAGTCTATTTTGAAAGACTGTATATTCAATATTTTTTAAACATTTACTATATACTGAATGGTACGTAACAAAGTTTAATACAATTTTCTTATACATCATATCCTTTAAAACATTTTAAGCGAAATGAAGCTGATTCAAATAGCATGCACTTCAACTTTACGAACGTGTTCTTCTACAACTGAAAGGTTTATGCAACATTGGAAACATACAAGATTGAATGCAGTCAGACCAAAAAAAGTGAAATACACTGATGGATAGATTTAAAAAAATTCTTCAGACAAATTCTGAGAGAACACATAAAGAAACTATTTATTTATTTATTTCTATTTAAATGTATGGCATTTCAAGAGAAGAAAACAATAGTCAAGTTTTCAGACTGTGAAATAGTGTATGAAAATGATAGGGAAAATATAAAAACGGAATGCAGTATTTTTATAAGATTTTTTATATGCTCTATAAATACATAAAATGTTGAAAAATAAGTTGATTATTTTTTTATTTGATTAATCACAGACTACAAAATAATACTATATTGATTTCTTGTTTAAAAAAAAATTCAATCACATTTTTATTGAATTTAACAGTATATTTTGTTCATTTCAAAAAAATTGGCAGTTAGACAATACGCGTTTATTTTTATTTAAGTAATATATATAAATATATATATATTTAAATATTTATATAGAAGATTTTTTTTTTTTTTAATAAAGTTTTAAATAGTTCTATATTAGATAAAAAACACGGTGAGTTCTAAAATAAAAGATTTTTTTTTCCTTGAGTTTAATATCTATTTCTAACTGTTTTAATAATTTTATAAATAATACAATATATTTTCAAAGTTTTTAAATTAAAATTAATTTCATTTTTGATGTAGTTTTTGATCGCTTTTTAAATTGTTGATTTCTAAAGATAAAATTTTCTTTTCTAAAATAAATTTTTTAATGTAATTACATTAAATATAATTATCAAGAAGGATAAAATATTACATTTAATTTCATCATCATCATCATTTGCACAACAGCCCCATGGTGGGCCAAGACAATCTGCCAACCTGCAGATTTCGAGACAGGAGAGGTTGTCTTTTTACGGGGTGGGGTTATCAGCACTACTTCCAAAACTCTGTAGTCTTATTAGACCGGGACCTGCTGTTTAAACTGGATTCCGAACCACTACAAACATCCATGGCACCACCGGGACTCGAATCCGAAAACCCTGTGGCACCGAGCACCAGATCGCTAGTCACTCGGCCATTAGAATCATCACTTAATTTCAGAAATAGATATTTTAACCAACATTTAAAAATGAAAATTATATATGAAGTTTTGTTTAATTCTATTGATTCTTCAGATACAAAATTTAATATTATCAAATAGTAATGATATATATTATTACTATAATATCCATTAAATAATACTAATCCACTAAATAATACTATAATACTAAAATATCCATTAAATATAACAATTGCCTTGTTGTAAATTTATATTCATATAAAAAGTCAAATGTTTACTAGAAATTAAAAATATATATGCACATAAAACATGATTATAGAGTTACTAAATATGAAAAAATAAATATAAATTAACGTGAAGAATTTTCCTTTTGTAATTCTTGCAGTTTTACTAATATTTATAAACTTGATGAAATAATTGCTTTAAACGATATCACGTGTTGCAAGTGACCTAAAACTGTTCTTCAAAAATGAAACTAATTGAACTTAAAACTGAATTTAAGATGAATGTATTTAAAATTGATAAATAATTGCTCTTCAATAGGTTTAGATGTTCAATCCCCCGTGAAAAACATAACAATTTGAGTAATATAATACTATGTGTTTTTTATGTTGTGTAATAAAATAAAGTACTGAAATTTTTTTAAACAATCCATTTTGAATTTCTTATAAAAAAAAAAAAAGTTCCTATTAATTTAGTTAACACATCACTGAATAAGTCTCCGGTCTAGCTAACAAAAACAATTTTTTCAGAAATTCGACTTTATTCGTCAACATACTGTCATTCAAGAAGGATGCATTCATTCTAACTCTTCTCTAACTTTCTGATGTCTTTTTCGTAGAACGATTTGTCTTTGCTCTCAAAACAGGCCTCAGTTCCGGCAATCACTTCATCATTTGAGCCAAATTTCTTTCCCTGAGCATCTTTTTGATGTCTGCAAAAAGGCAATAGTCGCTCGGGGCCAGTTCTGGACAGCACGGTGGGTAGGGAAGCAATTCGAAGTGTAATTCATTCAATTTAACCATAATTTTTATCGCCATGTGACACGGGGCATTGTCTTGGTCAGACAGCCCTTTTTTTCTCTTAATTTTTACTCTCAATCAATCCAATATTGACAGGATGTTGTTGTTCTAATGCAGCTGAGTTAATCTTTATGCCATAAGCAAGGACTGCACCACTGTTACTCTTTTAACACTACCCGGGGGCACGTGTAGCTTGAAGATATGCTACGGACGCTAGTAAAACTACCCCAAATAGACATGTAATAATCGCTACTGATAGTTTTATCTTTTTCAAGATAGTCGATGAGAAAAATACCATGCGTGTCCCAAAATAACGGATGTAATAAACTTGCCAGCTGATATTTGAGTCTTTGCTCGATTTGAACGACTTTCACCGGCTGCTGTCCACTCATTGTGATTCAGGTGTGTGTAGTAGTGGATCCATCATTTAACCATTGTTTTATATTGAAGCAAGAAATCCTTTTTTTATCTCACTTGAACAGCTAAAAACAGCGCTGTGAATCGTCGTGTTTTTTTTTATCGGTTGGCAGTAAACGCGGCCCCACTTCGAAAGCAACTTAAGTATGCCCAATTGTAAACGCACTACCTTCTGATATCTTTAAGGTGCATGATATCTCCTGCAACTTCATTTGAAGGTCTTTCAAAACTATTTTGTGGACATTTTTATATTTTCAGAAACAACTGCCGATTTTGGGAGACCAGAGCTTTCAACATCATCGGTGTTTGTACGACAGGGTTTAAATTCAACATACCAGTAAATAATAGTTTATTTCTCTGGTGCAAAGTCTCCATAACGCTTATCAAGCCTCTGTGGGGCTTCAACAGCATCATCAACATTCTGCATCAAAAACAATGTTTAATTAACATATGAAATTCTTTTTTTATCCAATGTTTTAAAAATTACAAAAACTGGGATCACTGAAATCATTGTAACCTGTAAGCTAATTATAATAAAAATATGTTAAAATTTCACAATATTATATATGAGGATAAGAAAGGATGATACTATCAGAAATCATATGAGTTTGTCAACAGTGTTGCCAAACTCATATGATAAGTGTTGCCAAACTCATATGATATAGTGTTGCCATGTGTCAGATAGGATACTTATTGACTGATGTGTTACTATTACAAATGAAATATTCCTCTTATAGTTTCTTTAGCTAAATTGTAAGAGTAACTATGGGAATTTTTAATAAATAATAATTATTATTATTATTTTATGATTTCGTAGAATTTTGTAATTAGTGCATAAATAACATTTACTAACGTTAAGTTACGTTATCACTTAATTTATTTTTAGCATTATGTTTATTAACATTTATGTTGGTTAGCAAGTAATTCAACACATATAGACCATTATATTTCTTTGTGTTTCACGAAATAAATAAAATTAGTATATACGAATCCGAATCATTTAAGAAAGTTTAAAACTGATATAAAACATATGGTTTTAAACTGGCCAATAGGATAACTGTAATACTGGCCAATAGGATAACACTGATATAAAACATATAGAAAAAAATTTTAACCAGCTAGGCCAATATACAGGTTATCCATGAAATTTAGAATTCAATGTACGAACAAAACGCATAACAGCAATCTTAAAAATAAAATAAGCTATGGAATTCGAAACGATTTTATCTTCTTGAGAAATGTCATTTTTATTTTGAAATAACATTTTCTTTGCTTTCACCAGACTATAATTTAAAACAAATTTACATTATTTAATTATTAATGTATAACATTATTAGTTCATGAAAGAAATTAAAAAATATGTGTATAATCGGAAAGAAATTTTTTTAAAAAATTTAAAGTTGTCGGGGACATGAAACCCCGCTCCCCAAAACAACACCCATATTTGTATGGGTAATAAGAATTATTTCAACTGAATTATATTTCAAATATTACATAATCAATAGCAATCTAATCGTGTTCATTGACATTAAACATGAGCATTAAAAAAATGTTTATTGATTTATTATGGTATTGAAAAATTCTATGTATTATTCTTTTTTAATATTTTATATCAAAAAGGATATTAGATTTTTTCAATACCATAATAAATAATTTTTCAATACCATAGTATTATATCAAAAAAAAAAATAATACATAGAATTTTTCAATACCATAATAAATAATTTTTCAATACCATAGTATTATATCAAAAAATAATAATACATAAAATTTTTCAATACCATAGTATTATATCAAAAAATAACAATACATAGAATTTTTCATTACCATAGTATTATATCAAAAAAGAATAACACACATAGAATTTTTCAATACCATAATAAGTCAATGAACATTTTTTGTTGCAGAAAACTTATTGGACAATCTCGCAAATACTACAATGCAATTTATAGCCTTTTTTGAAAAAAAATAACATAATTACGAAAAAAAATTTGCTTTTCGAACATTCCAAACATCCTTATAAGAACACGTTCTCAATCCATTTTAATTTGCATATGCTTGGGAATGACAAATCGCGGCGTTTAAACAAACTAACCATTGTTTTCCGTCGAGTCGAAATTCGAGCTGCAACAAAGAACGTCCTCTGACAACGAGGCGAACGGGTTGACGGCCGAAATCCTTGGTCACGTTACCAACGTATTCATCATCATAGATCATTCATTTGCAACCAGCCATGAGCAAGCCTTTCGGGTCGCGAGCAACATCAAAAAGCATCCCCTTCCACTCACAAAAAAAATGATGGATGCTTTGTTTTTTAATTTGCTGCTAAAACACTTTCGCATCGTGTAATTTCATAAGCAAAAAAAAAATGATTAATGTTAAAAAGAAATTAAGTACCTGCATAGATAATTTTAAAACAAAAAATAATTTTTTTAAATATTTACATACTGTAAGAATTTTCACTTAAGTAATCGATGTTTCGCTAATACGTTCAAGGGTTAGTTAAAAACTAATCTGGCATGATAGTTCCTCAACATAATTCAAGGTAATTTTTTTTTATACAATCTCAACAAACCAAATTTCCATTTGATCCATTTATAATCAATGATAGGTAGAGATTGTATCCAATGATTTCATTTTTTTTTTTTTTTACTCTACGGTAATTTTGTGCACACTTTGAGCTAATTAGACCGGGACCTATAGTTTAACGAGGATTCGAACCACTAACAAACATTCATACAACTGCCAGAATTCGAACCATAGCGAGGTACCAACAAGAGGCAGAGCTAGCCAATTAACCATCAGGCTGCTTGTCTTCCATGAGGAATAGCCCTATATTTGCATGTTGTTTAACAGAAAACACAGAAAGCTTCCGTTAGGGGCATACAACATATTTACATACACTGTAGGGTCTGATGGCCGAATGACTAGCTATCTGATGCTAGGTACCATAGTCCACATGTTTCGGATTCTAGTCCCAGCGGTACCATGGATGGTTGTAGTGGTCCGGAATGCACTTTAAGCCGTAGGTCCCGGTCTAATATGACTGTGGAGCATATGGCTATACATATCCCGTAAAAACTCAGCGACACGGAGCCAAGTCAAACTTCGACCTACAGGTGATCCATCACAATAGATGCTTCCCTACTCAGATGAACCACATGGGTTCTTGGACTTGGTCCAGAAGTTGCTGTCTACTAAGAGGGATCAGAAATAACAACAACATACACTGTCACAATCATCATGGAGTCTCAAACCAAGCCATCAAATTCTAACATGTGCCTTCTTGCACGCTTTAACACTGGAACGCGAGGCGTTCTGGTTCAAGGACCCTAAAGTGAATTTCCTTACAATGCCGCATTTGCACAAGTTTTGAAAAATGGAGATATCCTCGACTAAATACATGATGAAAACTTTTAAAAGTCTGTACCAAATTATTCAATTTTTTTTTTTGTCGTTGGAATGGGCATGTTTATCAGTATATGCTTATAGAATTTTAAAAATAAATTCTTGGTTATGTTTTTAAATACATTCAAAAGCTTTCATTATTATTTTCTTTCATTATACACTGACAAAAAAGTAAAAATATACATTATGTAATTATATCATTATAGGTTATTATTATTAGAGATTTATAAGGAAACGTTAAATATTTTTCTTCGAAAATTACAGGATAAAAAAATTCATGGGTCACTTTTGATGTTAGTTACCATTATAAGTTTAAGTTTTTTTTACGTAGTATATTGTATACCACTGGAGCTCGGGACCCAGGTTTCAGGTACGAGCTCCAACGGTACTATGGATGTTTGTAGTACTTCGGAATCACTTTAAATCGTAGGTCTCGGTCAAATATGTCTGTAGAGCGTTGGGTGTAAAGGCTGACAACCCTACCCCGTAAAAAGAAAGCATCTCCTGTCTCGAAATCTACCAGTAGACATACAGGCCTCGGTCTACCATGGGGCTATTGCGCCAATGAAGGAGAAGATTGTTATACCATATCAAACATATTGATAATTATTTTTTGTGATTTTCATTTTAATCAAAGGCATGCCTTTAAAGAAATTTGATAAAATTTTAATTGCTCAAATTCAAGCTTTTTTAGATCTCCGGAGGAGCTGATAGAATAATTCGTAGTTACCTTTAAAAATGAAAAATATCTTCGAATAATATCAGAAAGATGAAGATGTTCAAAACTTGAATTGAAGAAAAAAAAGATGAGAAGTCGCAATTCAATGGTTGGAGATGCAAACTGACAAAACCTATGATGCAGGGCCACCATAAGATGATTTCTAAAGTTGACCCTCCAATACAGGCAAGTAGGGTTAAGTCTTCAAATGTAAGTCAACAAGTCATTCGCTATCCAATAAAACACAATTTAAAAGAAATCATAGAAAAAATCAAG
Source organism: Caerostris extrusa (assembly GCA_021605095.1). Classification (NCBI taxonomy): domain Eukaryota; kingdom Metazoa; phylum Arthropoda; class Arachnida; order Araneae; family Araneidae; genus Caerostris; species Caerostris extrusa. The sequence goes on from BPLR01003240.1 coordinate 91,213, forward strand.
TGACATCCTCTAAGTGATAAAGCTGTTCAAGTGAGAAGGCTGCATTCATGGCCTCTCTACAAGCTTCTTTGAAGTGACAGATAACGAAGGTAGTAGAGACAAATGATGAGGATTGAACATTATCTCAGATACAAGCCAAAACTCTTAAGTGCAATACCTAATTAGAGGTCAAAACCTACAAGATTTAATTCCTTCCAATTCGAAAGGAAATCCAAAAGGTGTCACGGTCTAGATGGGCATTTCTGCAAATGGTTGATAAAACTTAGATTCGTGCAAAGATTCATGGCCCCTCTACAAGTTACTTTGAAGGGTAGAGACAAATGATGAAGCTTGGATCTTTATCTCAGATACAAGACAACACTCTTAAGGGCAATAACTAAGTAGAAGTCAAAACAGATAAGATGTAATTCCTTAAACTTCGAAAATCTATCCATCTAACTAATAAGAAATACTAAATCTCGTTTTGTGCAGTCAGCAGCTGAAATCAACTCAAATTACTATATTCAAAATTTTAGAAATATTTTTACTTTTTTTTTATTTATTATAAATTCATATTGATATATTCTGTTAAGCACTAATAATAAAAAATATTCAACAGCATATGTTTATTTTAGGAAAAATCCGAATTTCATGTCGAAATAAATCGAAATTTGACATTTTTTTTGTATCAGAAAGTTGAAAATTTTTAGTATCGTGTCTTATAAAAATAGTTAATAAAAATTATTCAATAATTATGAATATTTTCTATTAGTATTTTTATTCTAGAACATATTTATCTTGTGACTTTATATAGATGTATTTCATATCCGTAAGATTTAAATTATTCATAAAATAAATAGAAAAAAAAAAATGAAAGCCATTGGAGAATATTGCTAACTATTCATAATCATTTTTCTGTTTATTAATTTAAAAAAAAAATATTATCAATATGAAAAAAAATTCAAATCTTTTTTTCCTTAACACATTCTTATACAAAAAAAAATAATAACGAAATTAAGTCATAAAAAAATTTCTACTTTATTCGTGTACGAAAAATGACAGAAATACCAAGATTCAAAATTATGTAAAGTGTTTCAATTGGCTTATAACAAATAAAAAAAGTCACTTTTCAAAAGTCAGTAATCTTAACTATTCAATTTTATCATTCAGTTAAAATGTGACTAATTTATACAAAAATAAACGATTCAGAAATATGCTTTGTCATCACAAAATATTTATTCAAAATCATTCGCCCGACAAATAAATTTCATTTTAATCTCCTTTGTGAAACCCATTCCTTAATAATAAAAGTCCCTTCACCTATGAAGAGAGAACCGGCAGCAGAGTTCTAAAACAAAGGACAGGTTTCCCTGCCATCCAAAACGGAAACACTACTAACCCAGAAGTGTTTAAAAAACTCAAAAAACTTCTCGACTCGCGAAACGTCGTATATTTTAACCGCTCGGCTGGTCACCTACTTTCCCAAGTCGTCATTGGCCGCGCGGGTCACGTGGTTAAAAGAACTTATTACCTTTCCTCCGTATCATTCGCTAGATTACCTAGCCCACAAAATTTCTATTTTACTTTTCAACTCTCCGTCGAACGCTAGAACACTTTGGAACAAGCTCTAAACGCAGACGACCTCAGTTCTGGTGGACACTGCAGCACAAGCTTGTTGAATAAAAGTGGTCAGCTCCAAAGACCATCGCCATAAAGACTTTTCTTTCACCTACGTTAGTTGGAAAATTGACCTGATTTTATCTTCCAAGGCGCCTTTTTTCTTTCTTTTTCTTATTTAGTCCGATTTTTTAACTCTTTACCGAGCTCTGGTAACCGGTTGTCGGCCTCCAGGACTTTTCATTAGAAGAACGAGAGCGAACTGTTCTGTTGATCGGAGCACTTGTGTTTCTGGACTAGTTTCTGGTGCATTTAGAGATCAAAGAGAAACCTAGATGATTGACTAGGTGTCAAAGGATTAATAATAGTGAAGGACTTGTTTTTTCTTTCAACTTTTTGCCAAATATATCAAAGACCAAAATGGTAAGTTGTGCACTTTCCATGTATTGCAATATCATTATAAGATATATATCAGTTTTTCTGTCTTAAAAGTTTAAAAAAATTAATAATTTTCTTTTCATATTTAATTGATTAAATAAAGCCTTATAATAATTTAATGTAAAGGCAACACAATAAGTTCGATGTATCTTAAAATAAGTATTCATAATGTCAGTGCAAATTTAAGGAACTTCAAAAATTTAAAATATTTTTGTTGATTTTAAATTATTTAAAAACCCTTCGATAAATCATCGAAAGATTATGTATTAAAGAGATTAGAATAGATTTAATTTCAAAAGAAAATGCTATATTTGTATTTTTTCATAAAGATTTTCTGAAATGTATTATCTCTATATTTATTCTGGTATGTCACTGAAATTCATTGAATTGATACTCTTAATTCCACATTCATTTTCAGAATATTTTACAGCATAAAAAGAAATACTACGTTTCCAAAATTCTTTTCAATTCTTTGAATATTATAAATGTAAATAAACTTTAAGATAAAATAATTACAATATTTACAAAAAAAAATAAATAATAATTAAGATTACGTTAGTCAAATTTTGTATCAAACGATATTGCTCGTAATACTCAAAGTGCTTTATTTTATTTAGTCCTTTATTTAGGTTTATAATAAGTGTAATAAAAATTGTAATACTTTATTAATGTAATAAATTTCATGTTCATCGAAAATGTCTTATATTCTATGACAAACATAAATTTTTCGACTTAAAACAATAACACGAGTGATTGATTCATTAATATACGTTCACATTTTAAAAGGAATTATTCATTTAATATCATACTGTATTTTATATATATATATATAGGATATTTGGTCTTCTTTTACGAGCATGATTACATTTGTTAAAACTATATTTTTAATATGATCTATTTTTAAATTCTTTTTATATAAAAGTTATTTATGAAGGTCAACTTTTGAGCGTAAAATAATAATTTTTTTTATAAAATTTCGCATATAGGAAATTAGTAGAGTGTTATTATATATATCTACAGATAATCTGACTAATTTTAAATTATATATAAAAAATAAAAAATATTTTTAAATTCAATTTTGGAATAACTTCATTATTTTTTTGGCTATGCTTTTTATTACAAAAATATACAGTCTTTTTAATTATATTGATTATTTGTAGTTAAACTTATTCTTTTTTTTTTATCTGCATGATCTGTAACGCAACTATTATATTTAAAAAGCAAAGTTCTAAAAAGTATCAAAACAGTGATTAATTTACACTGTTAAATATACTCCCTGAAATAAAAGGTGAAATTTTACCTGAGAAGAAAAATAAAGTGTGAAATTTTACAATATAGTCAGAAAAACGTTTTTTAATTATTTATAATTTTATTATAGATTAATTTTAAAAAATTTTGCAATATCGTCTGAAAATTTTTTTTTTATTATTATTTATAATTTTATTATAGATTCATTAAAAAAATTTACTGAAAAAATGTTTTTTTTAATTATTTATAATTTTATTATAAATTCATTAAAAAAAAATTTTACAATATCGTCTGAAAAAATGTTTTTCTAATTACTTACAATTTTATTATAGATTCATTAAAAAAAATTTTTACAATATCGTCTGAAAAAAGTTTTTTTTAATTATTTATAATTTTATTCTATATGCATTCAAAAATCGTCTGAATAATAAAATTATTTTAAGTCTGATTCTAAAATTAGAGATAACGATAATTTTAGATAACCATAACGACTTAACGATTTTATAACGATAGCTAACGATATTTTGTCTTTTTTTTCATATTTGCAATAATGCTTTATAGAACAATATCTTTATCAGAGTTTTAATAATTAGGACAACGAAACTTAAGGAGATTTTAATTTATTATAATTTTTTGAAAATGCTTCCGATATTAAATTAAAATCTTCAGCAGTAATATATATATATATATATATATATATATTTGTATTTTATATTTGAAATGTAACCATTATGGATATAGAATTGAAACAAATAAACAAATTTATATGAATCAAAATTTGTCACCTTTTAGAAACAGTAACCCCTTTTGATATGTGAAACGCTTTTGAAAATTATTAAGGATAAAACTGTTTGACTGATATAGAGAAAATAATAACTAAAATAATTTAATAAGAACACGAGGAGATAAAAATAAATGTTTTTTTTTTATGTTTAGAGTTCTTTCTACTAACTCCATAAGGAAGAATGTCACTATTTATTTCTAATTCGCGTGTCTGGTTGTTATTAAGACAAAATTCAATATCCTTATTTTGATTCCAAAGGTTTTTAACTTTATACAAATTAGACAGAACTAATACGAATTATTTTTCCTCGTTCATTAGATGAAGTTTTGTTCTTTACACATTATCAATCAACAATTATTAATAAAGCATTTACGAAGTTATTAACAAACATTATCTTATATATAATAGTTTTTTCATGACACGTGTTAAGATTAATGAAGATTCAGAGCATAATTAAAAATATAGATAACAGCTCCGTTGCGGAAAGGAATTTGGAAAAATAAATACTGGACAAAATGTGTAATTTGCAATATTGAAAAAATAAATATAATTAAATCAGTAATAGAAAAGTTGGATTTTAAAATGCCGGAAAACTTCTGATGATAAAAACAAGTATTATTATAGTAAAGAATAATTTTACAATTTTATCATTATGATAAAAAATATTTCCTATAAATATATATATATTTTTACTGATATTTTTATACAGTTCTTTTTATAGTTATGATAAAAAATATTTCGTCTAAATATATACAGTTATTTTTATAGTTATGATAAAAAAATATTTCGTCTAAATATATACAGCTCTTTTTATCATTATGATAAAAAAAAAAATATTTCGATAAAAAATATTTCGTCTAAATATATACAGTTCTTTTTATCATTATGATAAACATTTCCTAAATATATAAATTTATCATCATTTCTCTAAATTTACATCTCTTTTTATCATTATGATAAAAATATATAATATTAATATATACAGCTCTTTTTATCCTTATGATAAAAAATATTTCGTCTAAATATATATCGCTGCTTTTATATGATAAAAAAGTATTTCATCTAAATATATACAGTTGTTTTAATGTTTATGATAAAAAATATTTCGTTTAAATATATACAGCTGTTTTTATCGTAATGATCAAAAATATTTCGTTTAAATATATGCAGCTCTTTTTATCATTATGATAAAAAAAGTATTTCGTCTAAATATATATACAGCTATTTTAATATCGTTAAATAATCATAAAAATTATCTTCATTTTTAAAGTTAGAAACAAATTTGAAGGTCTTTTTAGGAAATTAGCCTTATAAAGAAATGCATACTTTTAAGATGTTCACTATTTTAATAATTAATATTTTTATAAATATATACAGAACTTTTTAAAATAATTAAATCCTTGGTAAGAAACAACTTTTAAAAATTCAGAAAATATATTTGATGTCTGTTTGGAAAATAAGCACTGCAGTTAAACGGATATCCTAACAATGTCACTACGTGTAATTTGCATTGCTGTTACGGACCAGTACCTACGCGCAACAGGCCACACCTAAACTCTTTATCATATAATAATGACCTCGAAAATAAAGAAAGGAATTGCTTTTGCCGCTATCCCACTCTCCTTCTATTCAGTGCAGAAATTTTACTTTAATTGGTTCAAAATGCACCGCAAGTGATCGATATCTGTGACTCAGAACGGAATACATTAAAAAGGTTGCTAAATTATGCATAAATCTTCATTGCAAATAGAACAATGATGCATTAACTCATATTTCCATTGAAAATCATTATGAATAATATGCCTTTAGAAAGACAGACGTGATATAATGTGATTTTTTTTTTTTTTTAATATAAGAAAGAATTTGGATTGTTTTTAATGCTTTTTAATGTTTCTGATTTAATTTTAATGCTTTTTTAATGTTTCTGACGTAATATAATTACCATTCATATATATTTACAAAATTATCAAATTATTAATCGGTAATCAAGTGAAAAGCATTAAATAAAAAACTACTTGTTAATAACTTATTCCTGTACATATTATTTAATTAGATTTGTCATTACTAATTAAATGCTGATTCTTATTTTTTATTTTCCTTTTAAGCAATATTTAATCAAGTAAAAAATATTTTTTAAATTATCTTATATATGAGTACTGTAACCATCCTACACACGGGTAAAAGCGCCCCCTTTGGAGCTCAGGAAAAATGGTCAGGCCGACTCTAGACCCTCTTCCGAGAGGAAGTACAGCGCATACACACGCTTCTGTTGAGAAACGTATATTTTATTGTCTCTCTCTCCCCGAGAGGATATATATGTAACGCAATCCTACAAACTTTCACCGGGAGAGGAAGTATTTTTGTGCACCCTGAGCGTAACTGAGTATGGGATTTTCGGTTTAGAAGAGGAATCCTTCCGCGAATCTATAATTATATGTCTTTAAATGCATTAAATATTGTACATCTCTAATTGTATGCGTGTGGTGTTTGTGCGTGTATAAATAAAGCGGTGTGTGTTCTCCTCCCTGTGCTTCAACCCAACCCCACCCGGTTAGAATCTGTTGCCCAACCTGCACACTACAAATTTAAATAAAGAGCATGATCCATTGTGCGATCAATAAATGTCAAATTAGCTAATCTTGATTTTAACGTGCAACTACACTTAGGACTCTTAACGGTTTACTATAAGTTCTTTGGATTAAGCTCCTTATTTTTTTCTTTTCTATGTCCATAAGGACCAAAACCGTTTAATTTTTCTTTTATCTGCAGCCAGGGATTGCATTTTTTATTTTTTGCTATTATTATTTTCTATTTGAAGTAGAAAATTCTGAATAAAAATCTTACAGCACTGAAACGTGAATTTTTCTCCTAGCTATAAAACTTCTATCACGTTAATTTTACTCAGTTCATGTTATCGAGTTAACTTCACCGGATGCCATTTTCTTAATCCACTGTTAAAGCATTTTGTCACATATTGCACAAAAATAATGAGATAAAATGTACTAATTTGGGGATATTCAATAATTACAATGATGAAAAATAATCAATTTTCGAATGCTGTTATGACTACGAGCTATTTTTAAAAATAAATAGCAAAGATTAAAGACAAGCAAAGATTAAAGACAAACGGGTTTTTTTTATATGTTACTAAAATGCAAAAAAAAAAAAAAAAGTAACAGGTGTTAATTTTATCGACAAATTTTCAGAAAATGTTTCTGTGTATTATCATTTTTGTGACGCATTCTTCCTCTACCCCCCTCGCATTTCCATTTTTATAAAAGTAATGAGGACAATTTTTTTAAAAAAAATGCTCAGTTTTATGTACAATCGCATTGAGATATGAAAAATATGTATTTCTTTCCTTGTATAAAATATACGTATTTCTACAAGGCTTCATCTACAGATTTTTAAATTGTAAGAATGTTTTTGGGAACCACTATTGGTAATGTAAAATGCAAACTATGTAATCTATATGAATCTATGATGGAAATTATTATCCCAACCTGTTCCTAATAATATAGAAATATTCACTACTAGTAAAGACACACACATTACATATATAAAAACACAATACATGAACAAAAAAGCCAAAAGAACTGGAATGGAGTGAGTTCGAAAAACACCATTTGGCATGCCAGAAGCTGCTACAGGTATTATCTAAACGCAAATTTTATGACAAAACCATCATAACACAGTCTGCCTGCAGGAACAAATGCAAAGACCTCGCTAAAAAATTGATCAAGAAATTGTTAATGAAAAAAATTTATGCAACAAATTATATAATTTATATCATTCGCAGTACTAAAAAACACCGCAATGCCTCAAATGCAGACCTCTCGAAAAATTTTTTTCAATAGATTATTGATCTAAAAATTTTATAACAAACCCATCACAGCATTCGCAGTGCAAAAAAATCCGCGATTTCTCAAATGCAGACATGTCAAAAATTTTTCAAGAAGTTATTGACATACCAATGCAGTTTCTGCTATTCAACCTTTTGATTTTTGTGTTTATTATATACTTCAAATGAAGCACAAAATGAAGATAGCCTGCATTTTTCTTTCTTTAGCAGTATTAAAAATCAGCATCTCATAAAGCTCAGACTGAAAACATAAAAAAAAAAAAAAAAAAAAGATTCAGAAGCTGTGAAGCAAATCACCAATTAAATCGAAAATAAAGAAGAAAAAAAATAAAAAGAACTTTAAGATCTGGTCGTTGACTCGATCTTCTTTCTTACGTTTCCATACCCCGTATCGAATCATTTACAACGCATCGTTTGACGGCAAGCAAAAATCCGTACTTGGCAAACACTCAACAAGGAAATTTATTTCGTCTTTTTTCCCTCACGGATCAGTAGAAGATAAAGAAATCAAAGAAGAGATCCACAACAGTGGTATCACGAAAACCATTACTCAGTAGATCTTGAAATTGACATTACTGTTGAACTTGGGTGGACATGGTGGTGAATCACTGACTTTCGAATCAAGGTCAACGATTTCTATTCGTGATTCATTTTTGTTTATCGTTTGGGGCATTTAATTGAGAATCGCTTGCAAAAACTTTATTTATTTGTGGTTGAGATTTGTTATTGTTATCATCGATGAATCATCAAACTGGTTTGACTTAATTTTTGGTCATTATCTAAGTGAGATCATTCGATGTTTAGGGTTCAGAATATTTAGTTTTATTAAAATATTTTCCTCGTATTTTTGTTTCAATATTAAAATTTAAATAATTGCTAATATAATCAGCAATAAACAAAGTTGCAGTCTAAAACGGGATATTACTCACATGAAAGTAATGATTTGTAGTCAAATAAATAATTAAATGATACGAGAGAATAAATCGTAACAGATTAAATTGAAAAAAATAGTTAATAAAACAACTTTCCTGTTAAATATTAGTTTATAAATAATTGTAATTTTTTAATATGTAATAGTATTAGTTTATAAATTATCTGAAATTTTTTTAATCTGTAACAATATTAGTTTATAAATAATCTGCAATTTTTTTAATTTGTAATAATATCAGTTTATAAATATTTTAGTTTATATTTTAATTTTATTATCTCTATTTTTTTACAAAAACTATATAAAAAATATATTAAAAAATATATAAAAAATATTTTTAAATACTTTTATCTTTCTTTGGTAGTTTTTAAAAGAAAATAAGAACGTACCTTTCCCCGTGTTAATATTTTTATAATTATGAACCAAATTAATATAATTTAATTAAATATAATTAATATTATGATTGGAAATCATTTACATCACCAATATTATTTCTATTATAATAATGCACATTCATTTTATCGTTTCATTTGTAGATAGAATTGTTTTTCTCCTCATAAAACATATTCCTTACATGAAATATAAATATACTAATTAAATTTTATTAAATACTAATGTATTTAACTAATATTTAAAGCATAACTCAAAGATTTTAAATTTTTACTATTAGGGAAAATTTTATTCCAAATCAGCACTTTACTCAAAATATTATATCATTGGATATTCTCACATAAATAATTAAATTAATATGAAAATGCTGGAAATCGTAAAGGAACTATTTAGATTAAATTAATTGTATTCAAACTTTTATTATGCAACATAAAATATGTAATTGCAAAACAGCCGGCTCGGTGCCGTTACTGAAAGCACGAGGAAATATTTGAGTGACAACTTTTGCCGGTTTATCTATTTTAAATGCGAACGAAAAAAAAGTAAACCTACTTTTAATTAGGAAAGACACGTTTAGAAAAACTATAAAGAAAGACAGATGGCGATATTGCACACGATTTGGTTCAAGGTAAAAAATAATTTAAATATTTTACTACATGATTTTCCTGAAACACCTGCCAATATAATGTATTCAAAACAAAATTTACCAATAGTTATCAATATAATCATTAAAAGCAAAACTAAAAATGAGAGGGATTGGCTCAACAGTCGTTTTTAGATAGTGAATATTAATGATTTGTGACATTAATTATCAGATTTTGAGTGCTTTACTGGTTGATAGCTGATATAACTGGTTAGTGTGACATGAATTATCTATAAATATATAATTCGTTTGCTTGCACAAAAGATTAATTAACATTTTTATACCATTTGAATGTTAATATAAAAGAAGTTCATACTAAAAAGTATAAATGATACAAATCACAGTACAATATAATAAGACTAAATTAAAAACATTTATAAGAATATTATAGTGAATAACATATTAATTAATCATCTATTTGCAAATTAAGCTCAATTGCATTATTCCTAAGATTTTAATATGGCAATTATTGTAACATGTAATATTTTGTCAATACACTAAAAATAAGGTGATATCAATTGTTCTGTGAATAAATTTAATATTTAAAAGTGTTACAAATTTTTAAAGGTTGTTGAAATAAAAGTCTTATTTGTATGGCTTCCTAGACCAGACTTTGGGACACCTACGTAGAGATTTCGTTGAAAAAAAACTTGGTAATCTGCCTGATAATTTTTGTCAGTATGTTTAAATACTGTATCAAAATCCATATGAATTAATTTAATATTTAAATATCCTTCAATTAGAAATTTTTAATGTAGATATTTAGATAGAATCTTAGTTGGTGTCCTAGACAAACATTTGTATGTCTTCCTAGACCAAACTTTGTGGCAGAGATTCCCTGAAAACATGTCACCAGCAATTTTCCAGACATAATAATAATTTTTATTATTTTGTATGAATATTTAAATAAGATATCAAATTTCATATGAATTAAAAATTGATATCCTCCAACTTAGAAAATTTTAATTCTAAATAAGAAACTTAGTGTCTTAGGTAAGCTTTTTTGAATTATTTTGCTTTTCTTTTTGACCCACCCCCTTGAAAACTTATAAACTTGGAATAAATTTAAATACAAATAAGTAAATAATAAGAATAAATTTAAAAATTTATAAAAGTAGTATAATGAATAACTTCTCAATTAATTATCTATTTGCAAAATAAGTTCAACTGCATTATTCCTGAGATTTTTATATGGCAATCATTGTAACGTGCATTATTTTGTCAATATATTAAAATAAGGTGGTATCAAATTTTCTGTGAATAAATTTAATATTTAAAAATATTACAAATTTTTAAAGATTGTTGAGATAAAAGTCGTATATATATGGTTTCCTAGACTAGACTTTGTGATACCTACGTAGATATTTCCTTGAAAAATTGTCACAACTTGCTAATTTGCCTAATATGGTAATCATTTATATTATTTATTTTTTAAATAAATTAATTCACATGGAATTTTTATATTTAAATTATGTCCTCCAGTTAGAAATTTTTACTGTAGGTGTTTAGATAGGAATCTTAGTTGGTGTCCTAGACAAACTTTTTTGACATTTACATAGAGGCCTCCTTGAAAACTTGTCGCAACCTGGTATTCTGATCTGATAGTCAAAATTTTCCTGTAAACCCAAGTGCAATCTACTTGAGAAACAGGGATTGACGTCATAATATATTTTAAAAAAATTATTTATATTTAACCAGTTTTCAATCCCTAAACTTTATGCTATAATTGATCAGAAGAAAAAAACGATACAATCTGACCTCGAATATAACTCGTTATATTGTCAGAAGGAAACTCTGTATATGATTAAACTATTAGTCACAGTTAATAAATAAATTTTCTATTTCAATTTATTTTTAAATACTTTTTTTTTATAATCGCATGTATATATTATTAAATATTTTGTGTTAGCATAAAATGAAAATTTTGATCACGTAAACTTTAAAAAAAAAATGTTTATAATGTGTTCTATAATACTAAATTTCAATTCCAAATATATTCATATTCATACCATCTCCCATTATAAATATTTATATAAAATAGGATAATAGGGTTTTGACCAGCATATTGGTAAAACACTTAAAACTTTTTGACAATAGTATCAAATCGAATAACCATTGATCTCACTTTTTCTAACATTTTATTTTTTATAATGAATTTGAAATAGAACTTTATTAAGATTTATGGTATTTTATAAATAATAACTAACATTTGTAGTCATTGTACTATTACAATAAAATTCATTAATTTTAATAAAGCAAAACGATACAATAACGATAAATTTGATGTAAAATAGACGCATATATATATATATATATATATATAAATTATGATAAACATTTAATTATCTGTATTAACAATTAATTATTAGTAGTAGAGATTTCGTTAACGTAAAACAGAATTTTGTTCAGACTTTATCCTGTATAAGAATCATTTAACATTTTTCCAGTACTTTTCAAATTTATTTTTTTTTTTTTTTAACTGCCATAAAACTGCCATTTTGTGAGTTATATTTCTGAGCATGAATGAAATAATTTAAAAATTAAGAAAAATTAATTAAAAATTATAATACTAAAATTAATTATAATAATAATTTAAAAATTATTAAAAATGTTTAAAAAGGCATTCTTAGGTTGCGAATTAGTGCTAAATAACTAGTCTAAAAATGGCCCCCAAATTAAAATCACTTATTAGACTACATCATTTTTATATCTTTTTCATTCTAATATATTTTAGCTATAATCAGTTTAAATAAATTGAATAATTTTCTTTCGGCTTAGAAACATCATATATTGTGAAAAAGAATTTGTGCTGATGTTGAACACGAATAAACATCTATTTTTGTGTATTCATAAACTGCACTGCAGAATATCATTGATACTATTAGTTGAATATATTTAAATCTTATTTTTTTCCTTAAATGCATGAAATATGCTAGAAATATTAATAGTAATATAAAATATATATTTGGCTAAATTTTTTTTTTTGTTTTTCAAAATTACTCTACAATACTCGCCATTTATTTTTCCACATATTTGATGTCCGTATAATTTTCTGATATATTCTTTAATGCCCATGATATAGAGATTAACATAAACGGAGATTGTAAGATTTAATTTCACAATCTCTAAATTGTCGCATTACATCATACTTACTATACTTGATAAAATGTTTAAAAAAATAAGCTATTTACTGTTTATATCACGTTTATTACATCACAAAATATCTACATTTTTAAAAGATTTACGACATATTTAGGAATGTTGTTAATAACAAGTTCGCATTATAAAATTCTATGCTTGAAAAAAAAAGAGCCATTTTTATCAAATCCATTACAAGAATTTTCATTGTTCACAAGACCAGTCAAGACAGTTGTGACCCAGGCAAGGATATAGCCTGCTGACTTACTCAACCATCCGATCTGTAAATGTCCCAAATAGCTAGACAACTTCGCATTGGTGCATATTTAATTGAATAGCACGCGCTCACACAATTGTGCATAGAAACTCTTCACGCACAACATATTCGTTTACAACTCCGTTTAACATTTTTCTGGGATCAGAAGATAATCTTAATAAGAACCCGATTCATTCTGTCACGTTTAGAATGAATCCTGATGTTGCCCAAAGTGTGTCACTGCGGACTTCCTGCGGTGAACATACCATTGGGGAACGCAATTTGCCAGACCGTGACATCTTGGAAACTTATCGTTTTGATACTTGAAAAGATTTGTAATAAAAGTTTAGAACTACTGGTTCGGTTTCCATTGTTCTGAGATGAGAAGAATCTTTAGCTTGCTCGGTGAAGTGCATGTCTTTTTATTTTTATTTTTATTTTTTGATTCGAAGATAAAGATTTGTTGGAAGAAATGAGATTTTTAATATGACCTAATAAAAAAGAAATGATAATTCGAGTTGTTGTTTATATGCACTATTGGAATGCAATGGAAACATATTTCTCAGAATGGATTTTGTATAGTAAATTAATTACCATGCTGTCCAAATATTTATAATTCGTTCATAGTATTTTTATATGCTGTATCTTCACTTGAAACCATACGTTATTGATCATTATAATTCCTATTCGCAGCAGATCCTTCTATAGATAAATTAATATAAGCACTTTGTGGTATGGGAGCTGCATTACTCCGATTTTGATACATAATTTAGAAAAATAATATACTAAATATCATTTTGGAGTATGTATAGGTTTCTCAAAAACTTCATCGCCAATTTCACAAAAATCCTTTGTGATATTTTTATATAATGTATTTTCACTTGAGACCAGTCGTTACTGATAATTCCTATTCGTAGCAGATCCTTCCATAGATAAATTAATGTAAACACCTTGTGGTATGTGAGTTGCATCATGCCGATTTTGATATAGACGTTATTTGGAATACGATTAACCCAAATAACATTTTGGAATCTTATTGTCTGTATAGGTTTCTTAAAATTTAATTGTCAATGTCACAAAAAGTCCTTTGCAGTATTTTTATATGATGTAACTTTCACTTGAGACCAGTCGCTACTGATAATTCCTATTCGTAGCAGGTCCTTCCATAGATAAATTAATGTAAACACTATGTGGTATGTGAGCTGCATCATGCCGATTTTGATACAGACATAATTTGGAATAAGAATACCCCAAATATCATTTTGAGTCTGTATAGGTTTTCAAAACTTCATTGCCACAAAAATTCCTTTGTGGTAATTTTATATATTGTATCTCTCATTTGAAACCATTCCTTATTGATAATTCCTAATCGCAGCAGAACCTCCTAAATTAATGGAAATACTTTGTGGTATGTGAGCTGCATTACTCCGATTTTGATATAGACGTTATTTGAAATAAGAATGCCCCTCAAATAGCATTTTGGAATTTTATTGTCTGTATAGGTTTCTCAAAACTTAATTGCCAATTTCAAAAAAAATTCCTTTGTGGTATATTTATATGATCTAACTTTCACTTGAAACTATTCGTTACTGATAAATCTATTCTTAGTAGATTCTTCTATAGATAAATTAACGTAAACACTTTGTGGTATGCGAACTGCATTATACCGATTTTTGATATAGACGTAATTTGAATAAGAATATCCCAAATAGCATTTTGGAGACCGTATAGGTTTATCAAAACTTCATTGCCAATTTCACAAAAAAATTTAACTAAAAATTTGCATTCTTAATAGATATATAATTTTAAATAATATAACGTATTTTACATTCGCAAATTTATCTTTCTCCGATTATCATAGATTTCGTTAAAATACAAACTAGTTATATTTGAAGTAACCATGATCAAAAATTCTATTGAATAGTTAATACATAGAAATATATTAGTTAATATTTATTTCATGTGAGATAAATTATATTAAATATGAAAGTTAAGGAACTTTAATTTTATTCTCTGTAATTACAAAGTTTGAGATAAGTAATAAAATTCAAACTGAAAAATCATCTATTAAAAAATGTTTTGATTGTTTAATGCCTTAATGTTCCTATAGCAATTCATTTTTTTGCATTGTTCATCCGTATGTCATGCATGGTAAAATTTCTGTTCTATTTTCCATATTTAAGAAAAAAAAATTAAAATTAGCAAATACATCTCCTAACAGAATGTTAAAAATTGAAAAAGTATTTCTAAAAACATTTTTTTATCTAATCAAGTTAATATTAGTAGAAAGAAATATGTAGAGTAGATAAAAGTTTGATTATAGAATAGCAATATTCGTTAATAATAATAAAAATTTTAAATAATAAAGCAAATTAAATTAAAAATTATGCAAATATTTTTACGATGTACTTATACGATTGGAAAATAATACAAAAATTTTCTTCAATAAATTATCCATATAAAATGATTAACACATGTTAACATTATTATTTAAAACAAATTTATCAGTCTAAAATATGTAAAACAAAATAAGCAAATTTTTTTAAAATTTGTTTTTATATTATATTTTATTTATCTTTATCTTACTTTATACTATCCTTTACTTATCTTTATTTTATTTTATATTATATTTTATTTATTTTTATTTTACTTTATATTATCTTTTACTTTATTGCATCGAATTCATGAATTCCAAAACAATTTCTTTCTTCTTGAATATATTTAACCAAACTCTTTTTTTTATTTAACCAAAATCGTAGACCGAATCATGTTTTTCTTTATTATATGTCTGACAATTTTCAGGTATAAATGACAAACAAAAAACATTCAGACTTTGAAATTATCATTAAAAAATCGCCTTTTTCTCTACACATGGATGAGTTTCCGTCAATTTTTTTTATGAAAAAAATATTGAGTGATCTCGTTCTCGATTGGTATCATTAGTCCAACTTTGTCTAAATAAAAATCACATACAATAAAATAAAAATTAAAGTAAATTACCCTTTACAGAGCATCGACATATACGAATAAAATAAATCATTAAAAACTTGATTACCTCTGCAATTACATCTTTATGGCAAATGTAATCGTTTAAAAGTTAAAAAAATCTAGCAGTTACTCAAATTTAAAGCAATCGTCTGTAACATAACAGCAATTGCAAAAACAGAAGGAAAAAACATCAAATCTACTCTCCGATACATTGTATATACGAGACAAGTGCTTTATAGTGACCCTTTTAACGAGACAAGATATATGTAATCATATCTTTATGGCAAATGTAATCTTTTACAAGTTAAAAATCCAGCAGTTTCATCAATTTAGAGCAATCGTTTTTAGCAGAAACAACAAATTAAAAAAAAAAAATTAAAAAAAAAAAACAGCAAATCTATTGTCTGTTTGCAAGGCCGGATTTTCCTATAGGCTAACTAGGCTTCAGCCTAGGGCCTCAAGATCAAGAGGGGCTTACATTCAAATAGTTAGCAAAATTTGAATTACACTGTTCTAAAAACAGTAAACACTAAAACACTGAATCGAAAATAAGGTGAAATTCTACACATACGAATAATAAACAAACATAATAAGTAATTTACAAACTTAAAAATGGGAAGGGAAAGGGCCTCATAAGTGGAAGAGCCTGGAGCCTTTTTTTCATCTAAATCCGGCCCTGTCTGTGTTTGTATATACGAGATCAGTGCTTTATAGTGACCCTTTTAACGAGGCAAGATATATGTAATCATATCTTCATGACAAATGTAATCATCTAAAAGTTAAAAAATCTAACAGTTTCATTAATTTAGGGCAATCGTCTGTAGCATAACAGCAAATGGAAAGACGGAAAAAAAAAACAGCAAATCTACTCTCTGTTTGATACATTGTACATACGAGATCAGTGCTTTATAGTGACCCTTTTAACGAAACAAGACATATGTAATCATTTGAATTTCTGCATCTCTACAAATAAACAATTTGTTGGTAGTGTTTTTAATATGCTGCCGACACACTTCACCCATTCCATCTTTTCTCTGAGGGATCTACTTTGTATCGCTAATTAATGAGTTGTGTCACGCGATAGCTTCGAATGATTTGATGGAAATATTGTCGACCTTAAAATCTAATTCCAAATTGCATTAACTCAAAACTTGTAGCAACGATTATACTTCGAAATATCTTGATATTCATATCAATATCGATGCTAAATTTCCGTTTAAATAAGAACATGACTTCAAACATATTTTTACATGCATTCTATTTTTGTGATCGCACATTTTTTCAGAATTTTTAAAAATCACATTCTTTCTTCGTCTTTTTTTTCATGGGCCTGATAGCCAATTGGCTATCGCTCTGGCCTTTGGTACCACAGGCTTCAGGTTTGAATTCTGGTAGTGGCATGGATGTTTGTGAGTGGTTAGTAATCCACGTTAAACTCTAGGTTCCGGTCTAATTAGCCCAAAGTGTGCACAAAATGTTCGTAGAGTGTCAAACCAACCCAATCTTCATTGGAGCAACAGTCCTATAGTAGACCAAGGCCGTATGCCTACATGCAGATTTCTAGAACGGGAGACGTTTTACTTTTTACGGTGTAGGGTTGTCAGCCCCATGCACAACTCTTTACAGTCATATTAGACCGGGACCTACGGTTTAAAGTGGATTCCGAACCACTACAAATATCCATGGCACCTGTTGTTCTTGAACTACAAACCTATGACACCGAGCGTCAGAGCGCTAGTCATTCGGCCATCAGAACCCAAAGCACCATGTTAGTTGTTTTTAAAATGCTATTAGTAAACCCTTACCAGTTAAAGTGAAAGTGGAAAAAAATAATATAAAAAGGTTTAAAGTTCAATTATAGAATTACAAGACTATACTAAATATTGATACAGAAAAAATAAAAAAATGGGTATAAACATGAAAATATGGTATGGCATGACAAACAAAAAACAAAAACAAAATATTATTATAGCCGTCTTCACGGAATATAAAACAACAACAATAACAATAACAAATGCAAAATACAATAACAAATGCAAAATAGTTAACATGTTTTAAAGTTATTAAAGTCTCTTCTTAAAAGACCTATTAACTTTTATAATATTTAGTTGCTTCTACAATATTAATAAGAAAATTTACTTATCAGGTTAATTAATTATGGCAATTTTTTTATATTAAAATTTGAATTAATGAAGGCTTAATATTCAATTAATTTAATAAAAAGGATATAAACTTAAAAATTTTTGGAGAATTTCATTTCTGTTTGTAGATTTTTAAAGGTTTTGACAATTGTTTGATTTTTATACTATACAATTTCATTTTCACACACAAAAAAAATTGTCAGAAGTTGACAACTTTATTAAAATTAACGTTGAATAATATTAATAGTTATTCATCTGACTAATAAATATCTTAATACATGATATTAAAAGTACACATAAAATAATAATCCTCGCCTATTAATGCGCATGTTTTTATATGCGCATCTTCAGATATAAAAAATATAATCTTCGCGTATTTCCTAACCATTACACGTAATTTTCCCATAAAGTGTCATACATTAATGTCAAATGTAATTCCTATATCTGTTATTTAAAAGCATTACATGGTATTATTATTATTATTAACGGCAAGTCATTTGTATAATCTTATTCCCACTTTTATATTACTTTTTATGATATAAACGATATACGTTTTTACTTCAATGACTTTTGTTAAATTTAGATAACATATTCAATTAAAGTTAATGTATGTTAGAATATAGGGATGTAAGGTTTATGTAAATCAATGCATTTGATTTAATTAAAATTCAGTCAGAGATGTTGTATGTCCAATTAATGCTCCATGTAAGATTTACATTTCAAACTGATATAGGATTTAAATACCAAGTAATCCAATTCTAATTGAGATACGTCATTTATAAAACATTCATTTAAATTTACTATCTAATCAGATATACTCCTTTTTGGAATAATCTTCGAAGCGTAAATGCGACCTAGATCTTAGTGAGTTTTAGAATTTCAAAAGTCTGAATTATTAGACAATTTTCTTCTAATTGGGCCGTAAATGGTAGCCAATCGATAATGCATCTTATTTTAAAATCGGATCGAATTATTGCCTGTTACTTGGATCCTGAAATATAGCTCATACATAAATTCTGGAAATATAGTTATTGTTTATATCCTGGAAATATAGATCATACATAAATCCTGGAAACATAACTCCTACATAAATCCTGGAAACATAGCGTCTACATAAATCCTGGAAACATAGCGTCTACATAAATCCTGGAAACATAGCGCCTACATAAATCCTGTAAACATAGCGCCTACATAAATCCTGCAAATATAGTTGTTGTTTGTATCCGGCAAATATAGCTCATACATAAATCTGAAAATATAGTTATTGTTTATATCCTGGAAATACAGCTTATACATAAATCCTAGAAAAATATAGTTGTTTATATGCTGGAAATATAGCTTATACATAAATCTTAGAATATATAGCTGTTTATATGCTGTAAATATAGCTTCTACATAAATCCTAGAAATATTTGTTGCTTACATCCTGGAAATATAGCTCATACATAAATCCTAGAAATATTTGCTGTTTACATCCTGGAAATATAGCTCAAGCATAAATCCTAGAAATAAAATTATTGTTGTTTATGGACTGGAAATATATTTTGTTTATATCCTGGAAATATAGCTCAAGCATAAATCCTAGAAATATAATTATTGTTGTTTATAGCCTAGAAATATATTTTGTTTATATCCTGGAAATACAGTTATATTTCCGGAATATAAAAAATAACTATAACTTAAATCCTGGAGATATAAATGTTACATGAATCCTAGAAATTATTATTAAGTACTTGATGTAAATTCATTGATTAAGCAAAGTTAGTGAGTTGTAAAAATCAAGCAATTCTAATTAATTATTAGAGTACACCCAAAATGGAACACTGTCAGAGTGCTTCGAACTTGGAACCGTTCACGTGACTCCCAACGAAGCGTATCCCATGCACTCTGGTGGCCGATTACCCTACTAAATGAAAACCCAGTCGCTCCGTCTTTTTTGATAAGGAACGGTTCGCAGAGCAATGTGGACTTCCCAAACATGGTTCACTTGAGATTTCGATTTGTTGTTCACGAAGAAATGAGGGCCAAAAGGTTCTCCGACCTGAATAGCTACCCTTCGCAAATCAGTTGCTTGTTTGAAAAACAACCAAATATATCTCCTCCAATCACTCGTAAAATGGGTTTATAAATATTAAACATTTACACTTCGATCTCGAATAATAAACAATTACAAGTCAGTTGTGATTTCCTAATTATACGTCTTTTATCTTTCAATCATTGAATTTTTCTAAATCATTATCTGATTCAGAAGATAATTTCTAAAAAGCAATTCTAAAACCATGCATTATGTTTCAAAATGAGTAGAAAAACATTTTCTCTATTCATGAATTATTTTTTTAATATCTATTTCTCATCTCAGTAAATTAACTTTCAAAATAGCAATTTTTTTTAGAATCATATTTATTTGTATGAAATTGGTAAATACATAATCATTGCATGTTTCTATATAAAAACAGAAATGCATTGACAATTAAATTAAAATGTTTACAAATAAAAACTCATTAATACTTAGAATTTTTAGTTCTGTAATTTTTTGCTAATCACAATTAAAATGCAATTTTTTAAAAATATATGTAAATATGTAAATTATTATTTTAGCAACAGTATTAATAAAAATTTTTATTAACTACACAATATATTTTTAAAACATGCTATCGTGCCATAAGCTTCAGGTTCTAATCCTGGCTGTGGCACGCATGTTTGTTAGTGGTTCGGAATCTACGTTAAACTGTAGGTCCCTGTCTAATTAACCTAAAGTGAGCACAAAATGACCGTATACCGACAAACCAAACCAAATCTACTCTAAGGAATTTCAAGTGGCCTGATGGCCAATTGGCTTTAGTGTACAAAAAAAACGAACGTAACAAAACCAAACCAAAACATGCTAATATAAAATTTTATTCTGAGAAATTGTTTAAATAAAATAACAAACAGTTCAAATCAAATTCGTTCTAAATAAAATAATAAACTTATTTGAATAGAAATTATTCAAAGAACCTCTATTTTGATTTTTGTAATAAATTTAAAATCAGGTCAGTATTTTTCTATTTAAATTTTATGTCAAAAAAATTCGGTTTATTTTTAAACTACAGCATTTAAATCCTTTACCCTATTATGCATTAACTATTTCGACCAGTCCAAAACCTCAATGTCAATTCAAATCATACCACAAATGTCAACCACCGACGGACGCATGCACTGCACCCATGAATTAAAGATAACTTTTCATTTTATACCATATTTATGATTCCATTCACTGGACATGTCACAACTAGACCATGAAAATTTATTTTTCAGTAGAAGGAGCAAAAAAAAAAAAAAAAAACACTAAAATTCCAGCATTTTTTTCGCACAAAGCGGTCTTTCAACTCACTATTGTTTCTATACAACAAAAGAAAGTGATAAAAATAAAAGAACAACTTAAGCACTTGTAACATGACCAATTATCATGGCAATAAATTACAACGTTCTCGCCCAATTTGACACTTTTGTTCGACTTGTCCCTTAATTTTAACGCCTATTAAAATTTCATGTGCCATTAAAAGTCCTATTGTGTTTTCATTCTTGTAATGCAGCGTAAAAAAAGACAATCAATCAATTTTCTTTGTCTGCAACATCAACTATTTCATAAGAATTGTTTAGCTTTCTTTGCTGATTTCAGTAATGTATTTCTTCATTTTCATAAGCAATCATTCGTCTTATACTCATTAATATTGTTTCACACAACAACATTTACTGCAGTGCCCAAAAGTAAGACCAATTTTTTTAAACTCTTTATTTATTCTTCCAAATTTATTTCATCGCGTTCAAAGTATTCTTCTCCGGACACAATGCACTTATGCCAACTTTTTCTCCAATCCTCAATGCATGCTAAAAAGTCATCGGCAGGGATGGCCTTCAAAACGCACGGCGATTTACGTTGAATCTCTTTAATCGACTCAAAATGGTGTCCCCGGAGTAGTCTTTTGAGCTTAAGGAATAGAAAGAAGTCCCGCGGTGTGAATACGGTGGTCGTGGAACGATATGGGTTTCAGTTTTAAAGTCACGAAGAATGCTGGCGCATTCAGTGTTTTCGGTACCAATCGAGATTTGACGCGTTTGAGGCCTAAAATGGAATTGACCGAACCTTTCGAAATTCCAACATCATCAGCAAGGTCTCTAATTGTAAATCGATGTTTTGCAAGCACCAAATCTTTAATTTTTGGACGTGAGTTTCGTCGGTTGAGGTTGAGGGTCGACCAGAGGACTCGTCGTGTTCAACGCATTCTCTGCCTTTTTTGAACTGTTTATACCACTTGTAAACATTTGAATGCAAGTTCTTTGTTCAATTCATTCAGACATTTCAATAATATCCGGAATCAATTTTAGCATCTCACAAAGCCAAGCGTAATTCTAACATTAATGAATATTTTGACTTCAAATTTCACACAGATGTCAAGAACAGTGCCAGCAACCTAAAAAAATTGAAATTCCATAAGCCCTGGAATTTTAAATTGGTCTTACTTTTGGACATAGTAGTATTATATACGTTTTTGGAAATGCATTTTGTGAAAAATATTTACGTTAGTTTTATAACTAAAAATTATTATCAAACAATAGTACTTTGAAAATGACCAATCAATTATTAATTTCAAAACTGAGTTTCAAAGTTCAATAAAAAAAAATTTCTTTAAATTAATTAAGTAGTTTTATAATAATTTACAACAATATAATTAATTTAGCACCAATTTTATATTATTGTAAACTATTATAAAACTACTAAAAGAAATTGTTGTTAAATTTTTGTATTGCTGTAAATTATTAAAACTACTAAGTAATTTAACAATTTCTTTGTAGTTTATAATAATTTACAACAATATAAGTAATTTAACAACAATTGATTAGAAGTTTTATAACAACAATGATAATAAACTGATAAAAATATTACTTATTTTGATAATCAACATAAAATTCAATTTAAATTTAAGTAACTTTAGTTTTACTATATAAGATTAATCAATTTAAAGCGAATAAAATATGTTTAATATTTTACATTGAAGTTCAATGATCTTGAGCAGTTTAAATTGTAAATGTATTTGACAAATCACACATCTTTTATCCATTAATTTAACAAAAAAATTACTTAATAGTTTTATTATAACAACAATGACAATAAACTAATAAAAATATTGCTAAAAATAATTTATCCGAATGCAAAACCTTTAGAAACAGCCATCTTCAAGTTATTTTTATTCTAGAATTTCGGTCCACGTCACAATAGTCCGAAGAAGGGAGGGGAGTTCCCCACTATTATTAGAGGTTTATTCGAAATTTTTTTAGGTTAAGGTTAAGATGGAAAAAAAAAGTAAAGCAGGTTTAACATTTCCTGTTCTATGGAAGTGGACGAAACAAACACGTGTTTGTGGCTTGCTGTTGCCTTGGAAGAAGCATCTCGAAAGACACAATGAAGTCGAGAAAAAGAGAAAGTTTTACCTCATATGGTCTTGTTCTTTTTCTTTCTCTCATTTTAACATTAAACACCCATAGAAAATATGAAAAATAGTCAAGGCTCAAAAGTTTTAAAGCAATATAAAAAAGAAAAAGTTAATCAGCTATAAAATTTATGTGTTAATTTTGAAAAAAATTATCATAGGCTGCCGGGAAGGATTTTTGAAAAAGCCTCCAATGAACCTTTTAATTAATAACGTATTATTACGTTTTTAGTTATTTGTAGCAATAATTGAGTTACTTATTTCTATCAACAGAATTCTATTAAAAATATCCATATTATCTCTAAGATTACTGATATTAATTTTTTTTTCATAATTCAAAACTGAATGGAAAAAAGAAAAGCAAATGACTTATTAAAACTTTAATTAATAATATTTAAAAATAACGAGATTAAGGAATAATTCTTGAATGAATGAAATAGAATAAAAATAAATTACATCATATAGATTTTCCCATTTTTTAAATATATAATGCTCTAAGAAAAAAAAGAAGTCGACGTAAAATCAACAGGATTTATCCGAATGTAACGAAAATTGGTACATATAATTAAATGTATGATAAACAAAACAATTAAAATTTTAATGTTTTATCCCGAAGATATAACTGCATATAATGAACCAATAAAGTCTTGTACCACCTCTGGTTATTATGCAAACTGTCATTCGACTAGTGTATATTTGGCAGATGTCTACCTGTAAATTTTTTCCTAAACTCTAATTGTCCACTTAAATCTGTGAGATCTTGAAATGTTGGAGGCTGTTGCTCACAATGCTTCAAACACTTTTTAGGGGGATTGGTGACCTAACTGGTCAGGAAAATGTTTGTTACTGGGATGTATCTTGCTGAAATATAATCCTAGGTTGTCGTGGAAAGAAGGTCAACACAAAGAAAGAGTAACAAAGGAATAGTAGAATATCATTCATGTATCTCAGTACTATAACAGCGTCACGGATGACAACACAAGGGATCCGTCTATCAATGAAATCACACCACATAACATAACTTTGTTGTCAGTTGCGGGTAACAGTCAGGTTCTTGGACGTTTTGTCTGCTTGTCATGATAGACAAATGTTTGAGGGTCATCAGAGCTTATTTTGAAACTTAACGCATTGCTGAAGACTGTTCTACTCTAGATGGAAAGTTTTATAATCAAATGAATCTGATGCCAATGAAAATACATTTGATAATATGCCCATGCAAAGTGTACTTTGGCACCAAGAGCACTGTATATTCAAAAATCATTCAATGATTTTTATGGTAATTGTTCAATGGTTCTTATGGTAATTGTGTCAAATCTTTAATAATGATAATTCAGGTACCGGAAAGCAGCTCTGACCACATGTTTAAAGTCTATCCAAATGCTAAGGACAACTACTGTCTTGGATCAACATAATTCCTTTCAATAATTTTGAATGGCAGCATCACACCAACCCACATATTCAATTATTCACCACACTGCTTTTTGAATCCAATTGCACAAATAATAACATATGTTAAAACTGTGTAAGAATCCGTATTCCAGACATTAGTACAGAAGATGGAATCAAATTTGAATTTTGCGTAGACGTAATCAAATTCGATTCGAGTAGACCCATGAAAAAATAGAAAATTTCTCTTCATTCCCACACCATCTTGATACTCTGGAGCTCCAACTATTAATTCATTTACACCACAGTTTAATCATTTGCATGCATTTAGTATTTGCATACGAAATTTATTACTATAAGATAATTACATCTTGATGCATTTTTTTTTTTTTAATTTTTACCTTAGATATTTTTATCCGAATAATTAAAAATAAAATAATTACGCTGTAATATTTAAAATAATTTCCTAAAATAGAGTTCCTTGATTGAAAAGATCGCCATTGAGGGCTTAATGTTTCCAATGGTTAAAATTACATTCACTTTCATCATTATTAGTATTACATAATGCTAATGATGATAAGAGTGAATGAAATTACTTTTCTTGGCAATATATATTATTTATTGTTATGAAACGCAATTAAAATTAAATGGAAAGGTGTGCCCAAATTACATAAAACCTAATCATCATTTTGTCAGAAAATAGAACTTTACCCTGAGAACCAAGCTAGTCCATCTTTCCCGGCTGCATATTACCTCTGACAAACTAATGATTGTCTTTAGTCCCCCTGTTGGCCCCTGTCTTATCTTTTTCAACAAGATGAATGAAATTATTATGTGCATCTTTAAACCATTAAAGATCTTCAATGAGGAAATCAGTAAGCAGGAATGAATGCTTTATACCAGGGGGTCTCCAAACTTTTCAGCCTTCGGGCCATATTGTTTTACTCAGTAAGTACCGAGGGTCAAAACCGTTTTAATTTTCCTGTCATTATCTATAATTTCTAGACTAGTCGCCGAGTACGCGCTCTGAGCAAACATACGCTTGCTAAATTCGCTTCATTCTCCAAACTGAAGTACAAAGAATGTTTACAGATCTAAGTTAACCGATGAGCATCTGAAATCTCTTTTAATAATTGGTACAAGTAAAACTGATCCACTATTATCAGTGAAAATTACAATTACATAAATCTCATTAGTATTTTTTTACTAGTGGATACCCCGCTGTTTCATTCGCGTTAATTTAGCTTTCCGTTCCTGAGGGATTTTCAGGATAAAAATCATATGTTTAATTCAGGATATATACATTCCAAACATCTATATACATACATATGCGATACTCTTTACCCCAACATAACTACCGAGGGTAACCGCAGGATGTTCACTAGTCTATAGTGTTACAAAAAATTCATTTCAATTATTTGTTAGATGTTATGCTTAAGCTAAATTTTCTGCGTATTATACTTGTCATTAGCTATACCTAACAAGTAAATAAAATCGAGTTATTATCATTCTGTGTTTTTTCATCCAACTTATTATAGGAACAATATGCTATTCGTTGTCGCGGCGCGGGATGGATGACACTGGCGGGCCGGATTTGGCCCGCGGGCAGTAGTTTGGAGGCCCCTGCTTTAAACACTTTGACTAGTATATCTAGTATTAAATAAATCAGTAATGACTGTCTTCTTTAAATTACTTCTTGGTCAGATTTTTGACCACTCCTATATTATAAAATGAAAAACTTAGCCATTTAATCATTGCTGAAAGATCCACAAAGAAACTGTCCTCACTATCATTATAAATTTTCTTCTTGACAAGAGATATTTATAAAGAATCATGATTTCTTTTAAGTGAAAAGGTGCAGACAAAAAAGATAATAATTACTTCACCAATAAAAGAGAATTTTATTCTGAGAACCAATTTATTCTGTCTTTCTTGGCTACATGTTCCCTCTGACGAACCTATGATTATCTTTTAGTTCCCTCGGTAGGCCCCCTATCTTCTCAATATCATTTCTCTTTCATGAAATAATTGGTAAAATTATTATGTGCATCTTTAAGCCATTAAAAATCTTCAGTGTTGAAATCAGAAAGCAGAGAAGAATGCTTTAAACACATCTCTAGTTTTATATAAATCAGTAAGGACTGTCTACTTCAAATTACTTCTTTAACAGCTTTTTGACCGATCCAGCTTTTGACCACTCCTGTATTATGAAATGAAACTCCTTAACCATTTATTAATTACTGAAAGATCCACAAAAAAGCTATCCACACCCTCATTAAAACTGTTCTTCTTGACAAGAGATATTTATTAAAACATCATGATAACTCTTCAGAGAAAAGGTGCAGACAAACGTTTAATAATCACTTCACCAATAAAAAGAGAAATTTATCCTGAGGGCCCAGCTACCATTTCACCTTTCCCCACTCTATTTTTTTCTCTTACAAGATGATGACAACATTTAGTCCCCAAGTCTGGCCCTTGTCTTATCACTATCATTTTCCTTTCTCAACAAGATGGGCGACTGAAGAACACACATCTTTAAGTGATTCTTTTTCCCACTGACCTAGTTTTATTTATGTTTTTAAGGAAGTTAGTCCCTTTTAATGATAGTTATTTTTTTATAATAAGTATAATCAACGTTTCCTGTAGTGAATGAATAGCCTTCAGTTAGTCTTGCATGTTATAATCAATTACAGAACAGAAGTAATTTTGTATATATCAAATTTAGTAAGTTATCTTTCATGAAGTATGTATATAATTAAATATATCCTGTATATAATTACTACCTCTAACTTTTGAACAAAATTTTACATTGAACATTAAAAATTCATAGTGAAATAAAAACCAGCTGAAACATAAAATATTTAATTTGTGTTGCCGCCATCATAAATCGAAACTTTTGAGTAGTTAATTGAGAATATTTTAAGAAATTTCTTTTTTATCATGTTTATTGAATTTAATAAATATATAAGACGCTGTATTTGAAAATTTTATTTTAAATGAAATAACATATATATATATATATATTGGTGATATCAAAGGCTAAAAATATTTCATATTTTACAAATGTTTTAATGTTTCCAAATAAAATAAAAATTTAAAATATTTATTGGAAATGTTCTGAAAGTGTATTAATATTTTATAAATTTTGCTTGTTAATATTTTAATAATTTAATTAATAATTAATATTTTAAAAATTGTTGGTTGTTAAAATAAAACTAAAGATTTTGATTGATCCCATTTATTAAAAAAAAAATGTTTTATTTAAAAAATGTTAAGTTAAACTATTAATAATCTTTTCAGATGTGGTTATTTTGTGTTATGGTTTTAAAATGATTTAATTGTTTTGTTATGGCCAGCGGGGAGGCTAAAGATAATCATCAGTTTGTCGGGGGGAACATGTAAATCATTAATGCCAATTTGTCGATGTGCACATGCTAGGTTACTTGGCACCAAGAGCACTGTATACTCAAACAACATTCAATGGTTCTTATGGTAATTGTTCAATGGTTCTTATGGTAATCGTGTCAGACCTTTAATAATGATAAATCAGGTATGGGAAAGCCACTCTGACCATTTATCTACCTAACCTACTGAGATATTCTCCACTAAAACGACAAATGTGTATTCTAGGTAGTATTTATGGATATGTATATAGCACCACTCGCAATCCGCAATATTAAACTACATTTAAAGTGGCATGTGAGAAGGTTGCATGCTCTTCTCTGATTTTTGAAACCAATTGAAGGACTTTTATCCCTGACATTGACAAAGAATCCTTAGGATTTGATATCGCTACCCTCAGCCAATATCCCCTAGTTTTGAAAGTAAATGAATTAATTGATAATTTTGTAGGGAAAAAGCAGCGTTATAACAAGACAAAATAGCATAAATAGTATAGCTCTATTTTCAACTGTAGCTTGTAAATTTTCTATTATTGTGGGCAACTGAAAACTCTAATTGAAGACAAATTATTCTTTATAAAGAAAAATTAATTACATCACCTAATTTTTGATGTTCAGCATACTAAATGAACACAAACTTAAAACCAAACTATTATTCTATCTAGATAACTGTGCAGTAAATTTCCTTTGAAATTTAAATGAATACAGTAACAATCGACTGAATTGCAGAATTAGTTAATTATCAGAATTCGTAAATTTATTTCATATTAGTTGCTTAGAACTTCAATGACTACCATTCTCAGACCTAGTTTAACCTTTACTTACGAATTGAAATTTTTATTCTATGCACGTCACAACTTCTGCCAAACTTTCCAATGAATTCTACGTATGTATTTAATTCAAACATCGATTATCATTCCATTTCAATAGTCAATAAACTGCAAATGTGTAATTCAATTGTCAATGTACATTAAGTTCCGAATAATAAAAAATTTATTTTAATGCTTAAAGTTGATATTAATTTTCGAAAAATCTTGAGCGTTGTATGAAAAAAAAATATGAAATATTAGAATAATTTATGTGAAATAATAGGATTTAAATTTCAATTTTATTCTTAAATTATATTAGCACTAATGCAATTCAAATATATAATGTACTTATATTGATATGTTTTTTAATCTTTTTGTGAAGAGAAAAATTTAATTGATTTCTTTTCAAAATGAGAAATATCAATTTTTATGTTTTGCTTGAAACACCATAATTATTTAACGATTAATTCTAATTTAAGTTTTATTTATTTATTTATTATTCATTATTATTTTTATATTGTTATTATTTTATTTATTAGTATTCATTCCAAAGCAGAAATTCATAAGATAAACTCTTATTTATTCAACGATTATTAAAATAAATTTCGTAATCACTAAATTCATGTATCTATTTAAAATTCAGTACGACAATATAATTATTCAATTATAAATAATTTTTCTTTGATTCTTTTTCACAATAGCAATAATGCAAATAAATTTTATAACTTTTCTGTTTAAGAATCTGGCATTTTCAATTATTTAATTCATTATCACATGTTATTAGCGTCTCTTGGCAACATTCCAAGCATTGTAAATTGACCTTAGTGCTGTTATATGCTACCACCTAGTATATTCATCAAAAGAGCAACAAATACGTCAAAAAAATATGAAATGCTAGAATGATTTAGTAAAATAATATGATTTACATATCAATTTTATTCTTTTAAATTTAAATTGCATTCACAAAAATATAACGTACATTTATATGGTTTTGAATCTTTTGTAATGTCACTCAAAATGAAAAATCGTATCAAATTCGCTATTTAGCTTCAAACACCATAATTATTTAAAGATTAATTATAATACAAGTTTTATTTATTTATTATTATTATTCATTACAAAGCAGAAATGCATAAGATAATAGTCGTTGTATAAAAGAGGGTTTAAAATAAATTTCATAATTAATAAATATATGCATCTATTTAAAATTCAGTACTATATTATAATTATTCAATTATAAATTATTTTTCTTTGATTATTTTTCACAATAGCAATAATGCAAATAAATTTTATAACTTTTCTGTATAAAAATTGGACATTTTCAATTATTTATTTCATTATCACCTGTTATTAGAGTATCTGGCAACACTCCAAGCATTGTAAATTGACCTTGATGCCGTTATATGCTATCACATATATTCATCAAAAAGCGACAAATACGTCAAATCCATTCTAAGCATGTAATACATCAACAGTTGCGGTTTAGAAACGATTTGATCTCCAGTTCTAACTGGTAGAAGGAAAGACCTTCATTAGAAATTATTTTAAATAAATAAAATAAATAAAAATTTGGAATAATTCACAGATGATATCAAAAGAACCTTGGGGCTAACGAAATAATAAATATAAAAAATTTCCTGAAAAATAAGAAAATATTAAATATCTAATAGATACAACTAAAATAAAAGATCCTTTTGACAACTGCAAATTATTAATTCATAAGCAAAAATGCAATTTAAAAATGGAATTTTCTTTGACGTTAATTTAAAACCACAGTGGCTGTCCTTTCATGGAAGGTCAGATAAAAAAATAAGAACAATAAATTAAAGATCCCGCCTTAGCAATGACATAAAAAATCACGGTTACGGCGGTTAATAAAACAATATCTTTTGTCACCTAAAATGTGATAAATATTGCAGAAGACAGAAAATTAACTTGAACTTATTGGGTGTTTGTAGTTTGAAAATGGTTGTTATGAAAAGTCCATTGCGCAACTAAATATTTAATGACTTAAATGAAGGTTATTCTAAAAGAGATCTTTTAAATTATTTTGGGTGTTCAATGCCATTGCCATCACGAATTTTCATTATTAAAAGAATACACCCAGTTTCCTAACAGTATTCTTGTTTGCACCACTTGTAAAAATCTATTATCTTTCTTCGCAGCAAAAAATCATAAATGGTATGTAACACTGCTTCCGTTTTATGTATTTAACTATAACAGTTAAAAATAAATCACTAAATTATATTTTAAATTTATAAATTTATTGATCACTAAATGATATATTTTTTTCCTAATATTTGAGGATCAATATTTAAAACTAAGTTACTAGTTTTTATCAGTTTGTATAGTTGTTGTAATTCTCTTAGTTTGTATAGTTTTTATTATTTTAACAATTGTCTTTTTTAATGAGCTTGTAGATCTATATAAAATAGATATAAAATATTATTTTAAATTCATAAATTTATTGATAACAAAATGATTTTTTTCTAATACTTGTGGATCAATATTTAAAATTAATTTACTAATTTTTATCAGTTAGTTTGTATAATTGCTATAATTCTATTAGTTTGTATAGTTTTGATTAATGCGACAATATTGTCTTTATTTTAATGAACTTGTGGATCTATATAAAATAGATTAACAATATTAATTAATTTTTACATTATTAATAGATAGCGATATAAATATTATTAATAGATAATGATATTTTTTTCATACTTGTAGATCAGAATTTAAAACTTCATTCCTGAATCAGTCAATT
The DNA here is from genome assembly GCA_021605095.1 of Caerostris extrusa. NCBI lineage: Eukaryota > Metazoa > Arthropoda > Arachnida > Araneae > Araneidae > Caerostris > Caerostris extrusa. Next base: position 123,459 of record BPLR01003240.1, read on the forward strand.
TGTATAGTTTTGATTAATGTAATAGCATTGTCTTTATTTTAATGAACTTGTAGATCGATATAAAGAAGATGTAAAATATTATTATTAGATAAAGCAGATATGCATAAAAATAGATATCGTCTTTTCAAATAGATGTGATATCCTTAAAAGGATTTCATAAGTATTATCGACGCTTGTTAATACTTAAAAGAACATTTAATTTCAAGCTATCTTCAATTGCAGTAAAATAATATTTATTTTACGAGTGATTGCATACAAGCTTGTTTTTAAAAATAGAACAAGAAAATTCTATTTTTAAGAGTTTGATATTATATATTTTATTTCTATCAACAAAATAATTTTTTTTTTTAATTTTCATAATTACGTATTGTGTTTTATTCAAGAATTGACTAATTAAATTGCGAGTAAAATTAGTTTATATTTATTTGAGTTTTTAAATTTTTTTAAATAATTAAATGTTGAGAACGTAAATAAAAGTATCAAATTAATTATTGGAATTATATTATGTATTTTTAAATATTTGATTTAATGTTAAAATTCCAAAAGATTTTTACTCAAATTATTTCGGTTCAAAAGTTTTTAAGCATTATCTTAAATATAATATGGAATTTTTCATGTAAAACTCTTGTAAAAACATTCGCTTGTTTATACCAGTTTTTATAAGAATAATTATACGAGACATTTAAATCTATATTAACCATTGGCTTTGAGTACCATGGCAAGTTTTCTGTAGTATGATCTAATATCTCTCTTTTTTATTTTTTCGTAAATGCTATTGACAAATAAAAATAAAACAATATTATCAAAAAAATACTAACTTATTGATCGATTCGCTCTTTTTTCAATATTTAAAAACTTAACAATGAGCAATTAACAATTTTAACAATTTAACAACAATAAATTTAACAATTAAGTAAAACTTAACCAATGAGAATTATAATGATTATTATAACATGAATTCTTCCTTAATAATCTTAGTAAAAATTCGTAATTAATTTTTTTATTATTTGTTTTCTTATTAATCCTTAATGAGAAAACAGATAAGTAAAAAAAAATCTTTCAATGCATTATTTACTTTATTTTCAAATATTAATTTGGATGAAAACACATAACTGATTCATTACAGAATTATTCGTCCTATACATCAAAACTGTTTAAGATTTTGTAGTTTATCCATTTTTAATCTTTACAGTTTCTCAGTGATAAAAATTTTTAATTTATTAAAATAAAAATAATTTATATAATATAAACTGAATTTTTAAACTCCATAAACCTGTTGTATATTTTTTTTTTTTGTTCATTTTTAAAAGTAAGTTAGGCCAAACGAATTTAATTTGATCACGTAAAAGTAATAATTGCTCCAAATATTTCATTTCTCCAAGAAAAACCGTTAACAAGGAACCTCAATATGTAACACACTTTAGAGGTCAAAACAGCAATAAAACACAACAAGTCGCAAATACATCCGCTTGTGACACTTGCGAGTATATATTATATTAATTCCAAAACACTTTTCTAACGACGAGTTAAAGTTTTTAAGGCTACAAACAAGTGGATTTATTTAAAAACGAATCGGTCAGTCGCATTGCACCTACTGATACAGTTACAGAAGAGGTAACGGAACACTTTTTTTTTTTCTCTTTTTGCAAGTGGAATAACAGGTTTTTACTTGACCACCTTGCTTTTGTTTTATTTTCCTATTCCATCCGTTCTCTTTATAATTGTTTTTATTCTTTTTATTGCTTTATTGTGTCTCTGTGTCTGCCGAAAACTTCAGGAGGAAATCGCGGTTTGAAGGAAATTCGTAGCAATTTTTTTTTAATCGCGTTTTTTCATTGTGGCATTACAAAATGTCCCAGAGGAAATGTCTTCCGCTTTCTTTTTGCTTCCTCCTACATATCTCGTTTTATCACTTTGTTTTTAAAAGAAGGTGTGGGCTTGAGAAACAGACCACTTTTCTCGGTTATTTCCACACAAAAGAACTATGTCGTTTGATAATGTAGATTGCAGGAAGTACTAATGCAGGAATTGCAGGAATGAAATTTCCAAACATCGCCTTTTTTATTATTTAAAAAAAAAAAAATTTGAATTTCATTGTATATTAGCGATTTTTTAAATGCATTAAGATGTTTTAATAAAAAAATTCATGAAATAAACTAAATTTTATTTTACATTAGGGAACCATCGAATATAATCAAATTTCAAACATGGTGTTTTATGTCCATCATGGCAACGTTGCCATGAGCATTATAGTTTATATAAGTAATAAAGTTTTTATAAACATTTATATAAGCGTTTATAAAGATAAAGCTTACAAACGGTAACAAAATAAACATTGTAAATGTTTATACAAACGGTAACAAAATAAACATTGTAAATTTTTATATAAGCGTTAGAAAATAAACCTTATAAGCGTTAGAAAATAAACCTTCTAAACGTTTATATAATAAACTTATCATAAGTCTGATTTATTTTTTGGTTTGTTGGTCCTCGGAAAAACTTACAACAGACGGATTTCACTGAATTTTTAATTATTTGTCCAAAAAAAGACAATTATAAATTTTTAATAATATAATAATTTTATTTATTTTGATTATAAATTTTTAATAATACGATTTTGTTTTTATAGAATGGCCATTAACAAAATTTTTATGATTTAAATATGCTGCTCTTCTGAACGCAATGCCATGCAACTTTTTGTTGAAAACAAAAAGTGACATCATTTAAAATCCTGAAGTCAGTTTTTCTGAAATATCAGTTCCTGCAATATTCTTTTGTATCCAAAATTTAAACTTTACTCAATGTGATTATATCTACTTAAATAGAAAAATTAAAACTAGTGAATTTATTTAAAGTATGTAAATACGTCTACCTCTGCTCTAACATCCGCTTATCAAAAAAACATTGTGTATCGCTCATTTTGCAAACTAGTTAATGCATAATACAGTCGAAATAAATCCTATTATATTTAAACATTATCTTGCTACATAAATCCATTAAACAAATTACTATTTAAAATATCTTTAAAAATAAATGTGCTCGAGGATATTACATTTAAAAGATTTAACTTTTAAATAGCATTTAAAAAGACATTTTTCAAATAGTTCAACTAAAAAATTCCGGTAAACTACTTCAGAAGAATTTACACACAAAGACAGTTCGCCTTACTTGCAAATCCTATTCATTTCTGACAAGCATGAAGCAACCGTGAAATCTGAATCTTAAAATTAACCTCATGTCAGTAGGACTTAGCCATCGTTTCCATGATTTATGAATCACACAAGACTTAAAAAAAATTCCCCTTCTTTTAAAAGTATCGTATCATTTCCCGATCACGATTTGGCACGCGCACAGTATTTTGAAAAAACTCACCTAACTTGTTTTTCCAAATTATATACCTATCACCTTTTGCAGCTTTGCATATTCCCGTTTCCAACTCTTTTTATGATTTGATAGAATATCTATTCACTTTTGAATTGCATTTCGATATGTTTGATTTTGAGGTTAATATGGTGTTAAGATAACCCTTGCTTGCAGAATAAGAAGAAATTTGATTAAAAGTATGACATCATAATAAGTCAGTCTGTTATAACTTTGAATGGTGTTGCATGGAAAGTAATAATATTCCATCATCATTTAACAAACATTATTAGTTTGGTTTATACATTATTTCACGCATTTGTTTTTTAAAAAAATCATTTCAATTATTTTTCAAAGCAAATGTTGTAATAAATATGTGAATATAGAAATGGTTGTGATAAAAATGCGATATTTTATATTCTTATACATTGCTGATGTTTTTATTCTTAAAAAGAAAAGAAAAAAAAATCATTTAAATTATTTTTCAAAGCAAATGTTGTAATAGATATGTCAATGTAGAAATGTTTGTAAAAAAGTGCAGTATTTTATATTCTAACTACGTTGCTGATGTCTTAAGCTTTTTCTATTAATTATTACTAAAATACGAATCAAAGACAAAAAGTTGAACAATTTAAAAAAAATTGTAAAAAAATTTACTAAGGATTTTTCTTACTTGTTTAATACAGATTCAGCAAATGCATGCACAAATATTTTTCTTGTTTATTATGGTTTATCCTACAAAAATATGGCTGCCTGATGGCCAATTGGCTACAACTCTGGCCTTTGGTCCCACATGCTTCAAATGTGAATCCTGGGGGTGGAATGGATGTTTGTTTGTGGTTCAGAATCCACCTTAAATTGTAGATCCCGATCTAATTAACCTAAAGTTTTCACAAAATGACTTAAAGCGACAAACTAAACCAAACCAATACGAAATATGCGTATTTTCAACCTTTTTTAAACTGTCGTATTGTAAAAAAAAAAGTTCGAAATTTTTTATTTGATTGTATTAAAAGTAATTGCATATTGCTTAGTGTAATAAACCTGGGCGCACTTCACAATCTGATGCTGTTGTTCTAATGTAGCTGGCAATACAGTGATTGTCTCTATATTTATTTCTTTATGCCACAAGCAAGGGCTACACCGCTGTTTCTCATTTAACGCTACCCATGGGGCACGGGTAGCTTGAAGATATGCTATGGATGCGAGTAACACTATCCCCATAACTTAATCTGATGCTACAAAACATTTTAAAGCATTACTTAATGATTTAATTCCATTTTTTCCATTACCATTTATTTTGTATACAGTAAAAACTAGACGTTTCACTTATAAAAAAAGTAAACAAGAGTTTCTTTTAATTAGTTACCGAAGCCGTCCCTGCCAAAATAATATGATGGAGACACAATGAACTTTTCGTTCACCAAAACACAATTTTTCAAAAAACTTTTTGTGAAGTAATGTTGGCCACACTAAAGTGTACCCAACGTAACAGTTTCGAAGAATCATTAAGTATCTTTTACAGCGCTCGTCTTCCTACCGACCTCGTTGAGAAGAACATGTGGGCTGTAACAGTTCACGTTCATCGACCGGTGAAATTGAAAGCTCACGGCTCTTGTGTTGTCCAATCCCTTATCTCTGCACACCTCCGAAGAGATACTAAGACACAAAACTGGGCTAGTTTTCTGACAGGAAGAGACCCCAGGGCACCGGGGATGCAAAATAGATTCGAAATGGGCCCTTTTTCTTCTTTTTTCTTTCTTTATTTCTTTGCATTCGACAAACAAAAACATTCAGGAAACTCTCGCTCAGTTGTAGAGCAACATTTGCTCATTGTGTCTCATGTAAGTTTTCCAGCCCACACATTATTCATTTAAGAAAATTGATGCGAAAGTGAATCACGAGTTGATAATTACCGTCGAAATTAAAAAGGAAAATGTCTAGAAAAGTTACAATGTTTGATGATGGCTTTAGGCATCTTTTTCAATCACTCACCTTTCATATTTCTTTTTCCTTCAAAGGTTAATATTTATTTATTTATTTTTGACATCTAGTAAAAATATCAGCTAACTGGATTTCCACTTCCTCGAACATTCTTTTTTAAATAACACTTTTAAACAATGTTTAATCCGTAACTTGATGGAAGTATATTAGTCTTAGTATAAGCTTATTACCTGTCATACATAAATCCGATTTGAACGATAACTTATCTCATGGATGTTTCCGATTGTTATTTCTGTGTTTATAAACTTGAATGTGATCTATATTCTATTTTAGTTCCCAAAGTTTAATCCTTTTTTTTTTGTATGAAAGACAATGACTTTTAATCTTTAAATATTTTATTGTTCAATAAGCTTATCCACATATAAACCAAATTTATATGTGATGTATATTTGGAATAGATTTTAATGCAATTTAAAAATAAAAAAAGTTTATGCGAGCAAAAATATTATGAAGATATGACTACGCATACAGATAAATGGTGCTCACCCCTCCTTGGATTCCAACTAAAGGAAAGTCATCGACTATAAATTTGAACGATAATTTATCTCGTGAATGTTTCCAATTGTTATTTCAATGTTTATAAATTTCAATAAGATTTATACTTCATTTTAATTCCCAAAGTTTAATCCTTTTAAGATATTTTTTATAAGACAGACCTTTTTCTTTTTTACATTAAAGACAATGACATTTAATCATTAAATATTTTTATTGTTCAATAAGCTTATCCACGTTCAATAAGCATATCAACTTATAAACCAAATTTATATGCGATGCATATTAGGTATAGATTTTAATACAATCTAAAAATTTAAAAACATTTATGCCAGCATAAAAAAAACATGACTACGCTCACAGATACATGGTGAACTCCCCTCCTTTGTTTCCAACTAAAGAAAAGATCATCGATTGTCTATAGCAGGGGTCTCCAAACTTTCCAGCCTTAGGGACATACTGTTTATTCCAGTAAGTACCAATCAAACCGGCCGAAAACATATTTTAACTTTTCCACAATATAGTTGGATAGACCAGTCGCCGAAGTAATAACTCTGATTTTATTTACTTACTAGCTTGCTAACTACAAGCATATTGTCAGTGAAAAATCACAATTACATAAATCTCAAATATTTTTTTGACAATGAATTCCCCGCGGTTTCAAACGCGTTAATTTAGCTTTTTCCGTTCCTAGTTATTTTCAGGTTAAAATCATATGTTTGATTCAGGATATAACAATACATTCCAAACATCGATATACATACATATGCGATACTCTTTACCCCAACATAACTACGCAAGGGTAACCGCGGGATGTTCACTAGTTTATAATGTTACTGTGATTCATTTCAATTATTTGTTAGTTGTTATGCTTAAATTAAATTTTCTGCATATTATTAAAAGATATTGTGTCATTAGCGCTTTAGCTAGCAAGTCAATAAAGCCGAATTATTATCATTCTCTGTTTTTTATCCAAATAATTACAGTAACAATAAGCTATTCGCTGTCGCGGGCCGGATGGATGACACTGGCGGGCCGGATTTGGATCTGGCCGTTGTTTGTGGACTCCTAGTCTATAGTAAAAAGGTTTATCTGTCAAAAGCTCGTATAGAGCACCTAGAGCGAAATAAAATCAACTTTAAAGAAGCAGAGAACAAAAAATTGTACATTTGATTATATACATTGCAAATGCATAGATATGAATAATATTAGTGCCTTTTAAGCTTCGTGTATATTTGAATTTAAAATAAATAAATGTTTACAATTTTATTAAGACATTTAGTATTAAATAATCTGCCGGTTTCAAAATGTATGAATTGCAAAAAATCACAAATCGCAAAATCATGCATTTCATTCAACCACTTTTAATTTATCATTGGCGTATAAAAATTTGAAATTAATCTACTATCCAAAATAAGAGAAGGCTATATTTTTAAAAAGTAAGCAGATTAGTAAACAAAACAATTAAGTAAAACGCAGTAAGCGTAGTAAGTATTTACGTAAAGCATTTAGTAAATATTATAAGTGTAATTTAAGTAAGTAAGTATTTTAAGTAATTTTTCGCTTATAATTAATTTATCAAAAAAAAATCACAAACTCATTTTATAGACAATTAATTTGAATTTTGAAACATGCCTATATTATTTATTTTATTCTAAATATTAACAACACAATTTTTTTTTTTGTTATTCCTCGTTAGTCATTATAAGAAATGTATTCTGATTTTTACTCGAATTATATTAATAAATTCATTGAAAAATATTTGATTATCAGTTAAAAATTTCAACGCTAAATTACAACAAAATTAAGATTAAAATTTTTTTAATTTATTGTTTTTTTATTTGCTGAATTTAAACCAATCATTTTGAAAAGGAGAAAAAATCCTTCAAACGCTAATTCTGCAAACATATGGGAGGACTAAAAATATATCTATAGAGAGAGATTTATATTTCAACAAATGTAAAAATTTTATGATTTTTATAAGCATAAAAATCAAAAAGTACATTATATTCATTTGATTTATTACCGTTTTATAAAATTATACAATTCGTACAATTTAACTGCCATTCCTCTCTTCCGCTATCAAGAAATTTCCATTCTTTCTCCGCTCAATACGAATAACACATATTTCCGCCCATAACTCTCATTCATTTAAAAACAAACAGTAATTGACATTTTGAGGAGATCATTATAGAGTGTTCTGTAGAATAGCAGTTTGAATCAAATCATAACTTGATTATACTTTACGATTCGAACATAAAGTGAAGCGTTTATCCTCCATGGAAAATGCCTGTTCTAGGTGAACGCGTGGCTTGCGGGTCAAGGGAACACCTGCTTCCACAAAGTCTTCCGCACTCGAGCATGGAGGTTGAAAAATATTCTTGGCGTGTTGTAGCGCGACGGGATGTACCGTGACGGGTTCTCGGAAATGTAAACATTCACGGGGTGCTTGCTAATGATATTATGTGGCAAAGAATCTTTCATCCTCACTGCGTTGTTTAAATACTTATACACACATCATTATCAGTATCAATTACATAGTTGCCATAAATGAAATTAATTTACAAATAGTAATGCAAATAAGCACACTAAGCAAGTTCTTTTAATAATAATCTCACAATGATGACTATAATTTAATTAATGCTTAACATTTCTAATAATTATTTTATTGTAATGATACCCTTATTTTATGATGTGATGGCAGTGAATACATTTATTGCATGAAGAGATAGATATTATGTATGTATGTATGTATGATCGAGGTCACTGCATGATTTATTACACACATCTTTTAATGGGATGAGTTCTATCATCAAACTATAGAATAGTAAATGGTTATCATATTCCAAATAAAATTTATTTTCGGATATCAGTTGATATAAAAATAACAAATCTTCAACACATGCATGTTAATGATAAATGCGTCGTATGATCACACTCTCATTACGTAGCTTATATGGTAATAATCATATTAGATGGTGAAGAAATTGAAAAATATTCTTGATGAATATGGTTTATCCATAATGATATAAAATAATAATTTTCAAAAATATCTTTTAATTATAATCTCTTCTGATTGAATTAAATTAAAAAATTAATTTTAAGTTTCCATATATCAATCAAAAATAAATTTTAAAATTGTAGTAATAATTCATGTTTTTCATCTCGATGATAATTAGTTTGATTTTAAGGCATTTTTCGTATTAGATGATTAATTTAATTAATTATATTAATCATATTTACATTAAATTAAATTAAATATATTTTTAAAGCATTTTTCAAATTAGAATAATTTAGTCTGATCTTTTTAAATTTTAATAATATTAAAAAAATTTTAAAATACGTCTTTTTTAATGTTTAAGCTTGTGTGTCATTTAATAATATAACTTTTGAAAGAAAAGAATTGAATGTTAATTTAATTTTTATGTTAATTATTTTTATTTTTATGTGTTATATAATAAAAATTCAACTATTTAATATATATCTTAAGTGCAACTGCATTTTTTTACCTTTAGTTACACTGGTCAAATTGTATTTCATCAAATCAAAGTAATTTGAACATAAAATCAGCTTGATTTTGCATTACTTTCAACTATCTACTTTTTATAAAAACAGGCCATCTTTCTACAATTTTTTTTTTTTTTTTAGATTTCTTGTAATTTATAGTAAGAAAACGTGTTAATAAGAAGAATAAGCATTAAATTAAAGTAAGAACAAATATAAAATTAAGTCGATTAATTTTTCCGTTTTATAAGAAATTAAGGAGCAACATATCATTTTCGGTACTTACGTATTAACGGTACCTTGGCGACAGTTGCACCAATAAAGAGCACACGCGCCAACCGCAGCTACAGATTTGGCACCAATCTACACTTAAAATTTTTGTTCCAAATAATAAAATATATATGAAACACTTCATTTAAAATCAAAACACTTTCAAAATATTTTTATTCCAAATAATAAAGATTGGCGACACTTAAAAACCGCCAAGTCTGTCGTCAAGGTACCGTTAATACGTAAGTACCTCATTTTCTTTGGCATTTGCTATTTGTGTTATAATTTAAACTTTCATCACACTAGTTTAAATCAAAGAAGGAAAATATAATTTTGCATCTTTTTATCTAAATTTAAAAATCATATTACTTTCTTTAAAATACTTCTCTTTTTATTTGTTCATTAAATAACAATGCTTTATCTCTAATTTCTTCATTTTATCTTAATAACCTCAAAAATATTTTAATACAACTTCTGAAGGCATATATTTCAAAATCTAGTCTGACTCCAGAGAAATTTATCTTCGAATTCCATATCATTACTTTCTCACAAAGCATATTAATTTTATTATCTCAAATAAAAAAAAAACTCTTTATGAAAGTTTTGCTCTTATCTTTATTGCAAAATCTTTTTTTTTTTCCCTCAGAAAATATTTCAGAATATAGCCAAAACTGAGAAAAAAAAAAAAAAAAAAGAATCAACATTTCAGAGATAACTATTTAGAATGGTTTCACGCTCGAAAGCTTACGTATATGCTTGTTCGTAGAAGAAGAAAAAAATAATAACGAAATAAAAACGATAAAAAAAAAAAAATTCTTTCTTTCCAAAACGGGGTCAAACTCGACTTTCCAAATGAACATGTTAAAGAACTTCAGATAAATCCTTACACAATACTTCCTAAAATAATAATAATGGTCTTGTCTATCGGCCAAAAAGAGCAATATGGTATGGCGTGAAATAAAAAAGGAATAAAAATATATTGAATTTTGCAAGGTGTGTCTGGGACAGAATCGCGAACGTGCTGAACCACGTGATCTATTGTGACCTTGTACCCAACAACGCCCAAATATGCAGTCGGCTAACAGCTTTTGCAACGGTATTTTTGTTAATGAATAAATACTAAACACAAACTGTTAACTGTAGTACTGCAAGGTGGAGTCATACCCTTTTCTTTTTGATACTCCCATGTATTTCAGGTATAACTGGACAGTAGCTGAATTATAATGAAAAGCAACTGGATTTGACAATTTTCAATATAATTATAGAGGTATTGATAAGTGTTATTTTTTCTGCCAATTTATATTTGGCAGTTTGAAAAATAAAATTATTTTCTTAATTAGTTCTTGTTATGTCTATAGAATAATAAACAGGCTGTTGCAAATTCTAAATAGAAATTTTATGCTCATTTATATTTTACATTTGTACAATCACCCTTATACCCAACACAATTTTCATGGCGATTTCATTCTTATTGTGTTAAAAAATCATGAACAGGATCTTTGTCACTTCCAAAGTAAGTTATTCATACAGAATTAAAACAAAAAATAAGTAAAATGAAAAATTAAACGAAATTGTCACCGTTACAAGAATTTAAAATGGAATTGTGTTCTAAAAATTATCAAATTTTCAATTTTGACAAACAAGAATCCTAAAAATAATTTATTTTTATCCTTCTACATTTCTAGCAAAATCATTCAATTGAAGGAGAAATATTTAAAGAGAATCATAATTTAAATTTTTTTTTTTTTTTACTTTCTTTTCAAGTTATGATGCAATAAGCATAAATATTTTTTTTTTTAAAAAAAAAAGGAAATTTTTTTTTGTGAGTTCTGTATTCTAAAGAGGAAATCTGAGGACGAGACTTTGAAATCTGAAAGAGGAAATCAATTCCTCCACTTAACTGTAAAATTATTTTATTTTTTCCAAAAAAGCTTTTTGAGAAATTTATCTTATTCAATTACATGAAGATAAATCTTTTTCCTGCAAATATATGTTTATTTAAGCGTTTAAGTGATTTAAAGTTTTTGTACGTTTTTCTTTAATGGAATAAAAGAGTTTTATTCATCCATTATGCTTGCTTTGTATTGTTTTATTCATTTTTATCGATGAAAGGAAATATTATGAAAAATTAATCTTTTATGATGTAGTATTTATTATTTATGCAACCTTATCTTAAAGGAATTTACATCTATTAACAGTAAAATAATGCATATTATATACTGTGCTTTAAAGGTTCATGGCATCTAGATAGCAGATTAATACAGCATTTTCAATATCTTAGTTAATTGCTTTAAAAATTGTCATAAAATATATTGTACCAATACAACTTATTGAAATTTATTTAAAAAATATTTTTAAGCTTGCGACTTCTTGTTTAAATATTAATTTAGATAGCCGTAGTTCTGAGTGCAGCTGTTAAATCTATGACATTTTTGTGTGTGTGTGTTCATTTTAACTATGTTCGTTTTTTCAAAGAATCATAATAAAATTAACAAATATTAATGAACTTCATTAAGTATTAAACTAATAATAAAAGAAAACAATAAATAAAATTAAATAAAGTAAACATTAAGTAAACATAAACCACTGCATTAAATAAAAGTAAACATTATGTTTGAAAATACAAAGTAAGTTTGTATTATCTAAATTTTTCATTGTAACTGTTCATAAAAATTGATTTAAAAATCATGAATGATAATTTCTGATTCAATCGCAAAGCTTCTAATGAAAATGCAACAATGAAAACTTGTGCAAACTTCTAACAACATTAGTTGGTCTAAATATTATTTCTGATTTTAGTTAAAAAAATGTGTTCTATTTGATTCTACCAATTTATTATTTTTTTGTTGTTGTATCACAAAAAAAAAGTTCAAATAATTTTATACAGAAAATTAGGCCTACATTTCCACCACTACGTCTACTCTCCACTCTAAAATAATAAACAATTTACAATACGAATTATCTAGAAATTTTCCTCGCAATCCAATAAATTTTTTATTAGATTGCTTAACTGTGTATAAAGTATTTCTATACAATAATTTAAACTGCAACGTGTGTACGCATTTCACTCAATTCTATAAAAGAAAAAAGACGTGATTAATCGCACGTGGTCAGCCCTTCACGGAAGCTAGGTTGTCTGATATACATAAAATGTATTTTCCATTGTTCTAGACCTATCAAATTGAGTGGGCCTGGGCTCAGAATAAGTTATGCTTCGTGCAAGACAGATTGGATGTGACCCCAAAAACAGTTTATGCCTCTCTAAACATGCATGCAGTCCAAAAATTAAGTGACATACTAAAATGTATTTTTATTGAGTTTAAATATATAAGCGTCTGCATGCATGTAATAGAAACTTTGTCTACCCCAAATTTCCAAGGTATTTCTCGCGATTTTTTTTTACCACATTGTGATTCTGTTGGAAATAAATAATCTTGTGAGCGATGTTTCAATATAATCCGATTTTTTTTTTTTTTTTTGCATTGAAATATTAACTTCATATGGCAGATTTAGTATTTGAAATGTAGTTAACTATTTCTATATGTTAAAAGTAATAATTTCCTAATAATTAAAGACAGCATTTTTTTCTTGGTCCATAAAAAAAAAATATCATGCAGTAAAATCTGATAACTTTAATGCTAATCACAATGATAGGTCGCCATCTTTAAAGTACTACCCCTTTAATTTTGGCATCTTTTAATGAATGAAAATTTATTCAGGCTATTTCAAATATTTTTCGTTTCGAAAATTCCCTGTAGTTTAAAATCTCTTTAATATTAAGCAATTTGTTTATTTATTCTATAGATTATATTTTATATTACTTTAGTTATATCTAATGTTTCAAAATAATTAATTTCTTTTCTGATATTATTTAACTAAGTATAAGCGAATAATGCAACTTTTCACATTTAAGTACTTATAAAGAGGTTTATAGTGGTTCTTAAAATCACATGATAATTTATAGTTGGTAGGCCCATTGCCAGTCGCTTTAAAATTGAGTCTGCCAAGGTAAATGTAATGTGAAAAGAAACATTCACATATACAATACATTGATCACTCGATGCACCATATACAGTTGTATACATTGATCACTCGATGCACCATATACAATTGTATACATTGATCCCTCGATACACCATATACGATTGTATACATTGACCACCCGATGCACCATATACGATTGTATGCATTGACCACCCGATGCACCATATACGATTGTATACATTGACCACCCGATGCACCATATACAGTTGTATACATTGATCACTCGATGCACCATATACGATTGTATACATTGACCACCCGATGCACCATATACAATTGTATACATTGACCATCCGATGCACCATATCAATTGTATACATTGTCCACCTGATGCACCAATTGTATGCATTGGTTAATATGCATATATAATTAAATTTTAAAGTTAAATATTTATAAAATAATTTTCAATAAACTGCAAAACTTAAATTACCTAAAATTAAAAAATATTAGTGGAAAATTACATGAAAAAGATCGAGATTTTTATTTTAACAAATAAATAATTTTTATTCCATAATTGCTTTAATTCCTTACGGTAACTATGCTTAAAATTCAAAAGTATTTCATATTTAGGTGCGTTTTTAAATTTCATTAAAGATAATGGAAATTGAAAACGTAACAAAACAGTTTCCAATCTGATTTCTTTATTAAAAACTAAGCAACTATGATTATGACATTTCTGATTTTAAAAATCGCAAAAGACCTCGCGCTGTTCTGAATATTATTCATTAACGTTCCGATATCCTCCTTTCCGAATTACCATGCAGTTTCTCCACTGAGTCCCAAATTTCCCCTCAATCGTTTTTGTTTTCTATTGTTTATCTATTTTTTATTACCTTCTTGAAATTATAATAATACTATAAAAAATTTCTATATGCAATTTTTTTTTTATTATTATTATAATATCAAATTATAATTTTTTATTCTTGGAAATTCTACATCTTATAATATCAGAAATTTATATTTATTCATCTTATTCTTGAAATCCTATATCTTATAATATGCAGATATTTATATTTATTCATCTTATACTTGAAAATCTTATCTTATAATATCTAAATATTGATTCAAGGCTGGATTTAAACAATCCATTATGACCAAAGACTTTTAGTACTAAAAACAAGGTAAATTCTTGTAAGTAAATATTATCAAATTAATGAATGAGATAAGGCATGGGAATATATCCATAAATAATAAAAAAGAATGGAACAAATATCATCTTCTAGCAAATATCTTATATTCTAAACTATAAGAAAAATTTTCAAAATGCCTTATCTTGGCACAAATTTCCATATTTATGGACTTCCACGCATATCATTTATACTCTTGGTATTAAAGAATGAGAAAAGCTAATCGCTGGAGGAAGATGGAATTTTATTCCATGACAATAACATCCGATCTGAAACAAAGACCACATCATTTTTTTTGCATTTCTGAGAAGTAAATAAAAAGGAAAATTTGCATTTTAGCAAGAAGTAATTTCACCTAACGATCAACAATCATGCACAAAGAAAAAAAGAAAAGCTTGCACCCAAAAAATTAGGAATTTGGACTAGTTGTGTTATTTTGGAAAAAAAGGTTGTGCAAACTTCCAAATAAAAATAATGATAAAAAAAAAAAAAAGCCCACAATCTTTTAAGATCGTGAAGTACTTACATTCTTTACAATTCTGTTCTAATACTGGGGGAGTGGAAAGTTTTCTCTTACAAAACGTCTGCTTGCCCTACTTGTGCTTTGTTTCAAAATGCTTTAAAAAATAAGTCGTCTTTGTTGAAGAGATTTTCAGTAAACAATAAAATGTCATTCAGCAAAATAAGTCATGGACGTGAAATCTCATGGTCCGCAAACCTCCCATGATTACTTGACCTTTCACTGTTTTTTCTCACTTAGAATCTGTATTGTACTTCCGAACTGCAATAAGGAGTCACGAACTGAATGATTTTCTTTGCTTACAAATGGCACTAGAATGACCTTTTAGGTTGAAGAGCAGTTCACTATTCCATTATCACAATATTTTTTTAAACAACAAATTAAGAAAATCTAAGATCATCATGTTATCTTAACAAGAATGCTTAATTTCCTTACAAGTATATTATTTTAAATACAAATATCCACAAAAGCCCTACAATAATCCCAAGCAAACTTAGTGCCTTACAAACCTATACATCCCTTACAAAGCTAAAACCTCTACAAACGTATACATCCCTCACAAAGATAAAACCATCCCTACAAAGCTCAAACGATACATCCCTTACAAAGCTAAAACCTCTACAAACCTATGCTTACGGCCTGTTGGCTAAGTGGCTAACTATGCGCTCTGGCCATTGGTATCACAGGCTTCAGGTTTGAATCTTGGCAATGGCATGGATGTTTCTGAGTGGTTCGGAATACACTTTAAACTGCAGGCCTCGATCTATTTAGCCCTCGTGTGCACAAGATGACCGTAGAGCGACAAACCAAATTAAATCTACAAAGCCCCTTTACAAATCTAAAACCCCTCTATATAATATCCCTTACAAACCTACCTATATGTACTGTCTTAAGTCATGTGTACAATCCATCAAATTTGTAGTTGGCGTAAGATTTTTAATTATGCAGATATTTAGTTTGCCCAATATAATGTCAATGATACTATTAATACATTTGTGAGATTCTTTTGCAAATTATACTAATTTAAAATTTAACAATTATAATTATTGTGAATTAAACATGAATTTTTTTCTCTTGAAAATTTCCGTTAAACGCGCACTTAATATAAAAGATGAGAAAATACAGGATACTAAATCTCAAAAGCTAGAATACTTATTAACTATCTAAACTAGCTTTAAATCAAAAAGGAATTATTTAAAATTTTTAAACAATTTTTTAATTTATAATACATTTTTAGAACATAAAATGTTAATAGAAAAACATTTAATGTCTATAAAGAGTATGAATTGACAAGTCACAAAGCATTAAAAGCAGCAAGTTTGCCAGTTTAATTAAAATTAATTTATCTTAATCTGAATAGCGACAGAATTTAAAAATTATTTTATTTTAAAATTTCACATTTAATTATTTTACATTAAATAAGCAATTTATTTTAATTGGGGGTTAATTTTGTCTTACAATATAAAGGTTATTTAGTATTAAAGTATGTACAAATAATAAAGTAACCATTAAATGACCTTGTATGAAACTTGTAGAAACTATTTCCTTCTTTAGTCAATCCAGTTATTCGCAACTAGTTCAGATAGATCTCAGTGGAAAAATGTAAGATGAAAATGATTAAAGCAGTTATTCCAAAACTTCATTTTTGTTTGTTTCAAAATAAGCATAGATATAATCCTAACAACTTTTTACAGCAACATACACGAAGAAACCAGATTGTAGAAAATTTATTTTATAACATTTTTACTATGTTCAAGTCATTTATTTGTTAAATTGCTTTTGGAACACAAGAAATAATTTTGATTTTTTGTAAATTTGTCTACATACATAAAAATTTATAACAAAAATGACGTTTGATCGTGCGACTTCATCATGCAGATCGAGATTCCTACCATGAAATGGATTGCACCATAGTTATTAATTTGCGTTGAAGTATTGTTAAGCTGTAAAAATGTAACTTTTTACGTAAATGAAATGTAACTTACCAAGGGAACTTTTTTTATTAGAGGATTGCATCAGACAATTTGGCATCAGACATTTTGTATCAGACGATTACTTTAGTTGAATCCAGGAAGTATTAGAACAAAAATATACAAACATATTTATTTTTCCGTTTATCTTGTATTGTAATGAACTTTTAATACCATTCAATCTAGTTATCAGACAAAATATTGATTGCGGCTTAAAGAATAAACGTAATTTATGAATCAAAAAATTTATTTATTTTATTCTCAATAACTACTATTTTTCTGCCTGTAGATTAAAAAATTATTTTTATTTTATAAACAATACATCGCGTGCCCTAAATCATTCGAAATTTATCATTAAATCCTATAATTTATTCGCCTTCTTTAGCATTCGAATCCGTAACAGTTTATATCACAGTAAAAGAAGATTGATTCTTGAATCAAATTGAAACGTTATTGTATTACTTATCTTACAATAATACAATGTAAACAATAGACTTCTATATTGACAGTAGTCATAACTCTAATTCTATTCATTTATTCGAATATTGTGCTACGATTTTTTAAATTTATCTTTTCTTAAAATAAAATTATCTGAATTATTCTACAAGCTGTCCATTGAAAATAAAACAAATCAGTCCAAATTTTTTTTATTCATCTGATTTTCAAAATATGTAGGTCAATATTTTATTTTCAATGGACAGCTGAAGTTGAAATTGAAATCTACTGTTAAGATGCAATAGTTTTTAAAAAATATTTATTTAAAATATTTATTCTTCTTATTTTATTGTTTTACTTCTTTTCTTCGATTTAATGCTTTTTTTATTTAAATCTATATGAGGAATTGGTAAAATCGCAGAATAAAGCCCGTTGGAAATGTGGGGTCAAAAATCTTTCGTCAAAGTGCGCCAAGTAGCAGGTTGCGATTGTGTTATGTTATGAATGTTTATGTTATGTGTTATGTTATGTGTTATGTTATGAATGTTATGTTATGTTATGTTTTTTGTTATGAACTGCAAACAGCACAAGAAACCCGTGTTACTACATTTGGCAACTTAAAGCCCAATTGGTGCTATAAAAAATTGCCAACACCCAATGGCCTCCTATTTTACGATTAATTTTATATATTTAAAATTATATATTTATCTATCAGAAAACAAAAATAACTATAAATCTATATTTTAAGCACTATATTTTGTGTATAATTTCACGTAGCTACTCAATAATAAATTGATAGTTTTGATTTGATTAGTTACATTTCTTCGTAATTTTTTTCTTGAATGTATAGTGATTTGGAGAAGTGAGCGAGTGCGAGATTTTGATAGTGAAGAAGTCATTTTCGACTATGATACGCCAACCCATAATCGGGACCAACGCTTTTTTTTTTTTTTTTGTATTGAAAAGAACATTTTCGTTCTAATTTAGTACATTGTCAAGCATATAAAATACAGCAGGAAAAATTATTTTTTTGCTAGAAAGAATTACCGATAAAAATATATATATCCTGTGATTTACAATAAATCATTATCCTATTTCTTTTCTAATGTTTATATGAAGACTAAGAGCCATTGATTTTCAGCTGCCTATTCATCTCTACATGTAATTAGATTATTAATAAAATATAAATATCAGAACATTTAAATGTATAACAAAACTTTGCTGTATAACAATAATATTATAAAATATAAATATATATTTATTAAATATCAACACAATATAATTCCATTAAGTTTTTGTGTGTTTTTGAAAATAGAAATAGAAGTAAAAAATGAATTCAAAATAATTAAGACGTAAGCAATTATAACAGCAAATTACTCAATTGGCTACGTTATTTACTTTTTTTTTATTAAAAGAACAACTGAAAAAATCATTCAGTGACAAAACCAGTTGTTCTCTTATATTTTAAATGCTATTCTTTTATTACATTATTTCTTCTTTTTTATTTCTAGGGAACATTATCAGTCTTAATTCTATGTTTATCCATCTTTTGTATCACCGTCCAAAGTAACCGGTTGACTAGTAAGTATTCCGTTTCTTACATCTTTATTAAAAACAAAAATTCGATAAACTAATTGGTTCAAGGAAACTCTGTCGAAGAAACACATCGCCGATCTAATTTGAATTATTTCTAAATGTCTCGATCCTTTATTTGTCCTTCGAAATACATTCTTCTTAATTACAGCCACTGTTCCAGCGAAAGTTTTCGTTTTATTTCCATTAGAGCCTATTGTTCCTTCCAAAAAGAACGAACTTTCTTTCGTTCTTTTATTAGAAATGTTTAAGATGAGAGTAAATATTTTTGCTTCCATAAACAAAGAGAATGGTAATGAGCGTGTGTTCAATGTAGCAATGAAAAACTTGAGTTTATATTCTATAACGAACAGTTAGAAAAAAAAAATTAGATTTTTCATATAATGAACATTTAGTAGAATGGCGTTCAATTAAAGTAATTAAAAAACAGAAAAGTCCTTTCATGGCAAAATAGAAATTAAGAGTTCGTTTTCGCTTCTGATTCTATATATAAATGTTAATTAAAGAAGTTTTGATGCAACTGGTGTAATTAACTGCATAAAAGTTTAATGAAATTGTTCCAAACGTTGAAATAAAAATGGATTAGTGCCAACGTAATAATATTTACGAACTGAAATAGAATTTAAAGAAAAGAGATTAAACTTCTCCTAGAGTAGTTAGAAAAATGGTCAACTCATCTGTAAATCCTTATTTTAATATATCCATCTTATTTCTACAAAAATTAACATAATATAATAAATAAAACTATTTATAATGCTTTTAATTAATCTTAAGTTTCCATTTATACTCTAAATTATTATAATAGTTAATGGAAATATCATTTGGTTAGCCATTCATATCACGGAAATATCGTTTCTGACCTGCCATTAACCATTCAGTTAATCGAAATATCGTTTCCGTCACGCCATTAACCATTCAATTAATTAAAATATCCTTTCCGACACGTGCCATTAACCATTCAATTAGTGAAAATATCCTTTCTGACATGACATTAATTATTCAATTAATGAAAATATCCTTTCAACACGCCATTAACCATTCAATTAATGGAAATATCTTTCCGACATGACATTAACTATTCAATTAATGGAAATATCTTTTTGTTATACCGCCGATGCCTATATTTATGGAAATTTTCCGGCATACTATTAATCATTCATTTAATAATATATATATCTTCAAGGCTAAAGTTAAAAAATAATCATTAGTAATTAAAATTTTTATAAATAATCACATTAATTATAATTTTAAATTGTTTTGATTAGAAGAGTTTGAAATATATTTTTTTTGTTTTGTTTTTACGAAGACATTTGCATCAATAATTTTTACGTGATGTTTTCAAAAACATTTCAAAGGATAAACATTCTGAAAGAAAATTAATTATTAATTCTAACTATTAAGTTCTGAAATTTTTCTCACAACTTTGTATTCTTACAGGTCCCAAAAACACGAATTCAAAGAAAATCGTCTGCTATTTCACCAACTGGGCACAGTACAGGCCAAACGAAGGCAAATATGTTCCAGAGGACATCGAACCAACCCTGTGCACCCATTACATCTTCGCATTCGGGTGGATGAAAAAGCACAAGATCTCTTCCTTTGACTCGACGGACGAGACCAAAAACGGAAAGAAAGGAATGTACGAAAGACTGGTGGAAATCAAGAACAAGAACAAAGATGCCAAAGTTTCTGTTGGCCATCGGTAAGTGCATGTCATTGAATCCAGAAACAAATCGATAATTGTTATGATTATTTAACAATTGTCTGAGACACTCATGCGTGGTGAAAGCGATAAAATATTTGGTACAAGGTTACGATAATTTACCTTTTGATAATGCCTATCTGCGGCTATAATAGACAGTTATCATAAAAGGAATTCAAGTAATTTGTTTTTATAGTTTTTAAATGTTTATTGCAATGCATTTTGTTCTAGGAAATAAACTTCAGTTCTGCTGCTATATATTACACAATTCTAAATATTCTCACGATTTTCTTTAATTTTGTTTTAAAACCTTTAAATTATTAATTTTAATTATTAAAACAATTGAAATATTTTTAATTTACCTCTTGAAAATACTTGAGGGAAATTAAATATTGGATAGATTTCTTTGGTTAAAAATGTATCAAGTTTGACAAGTTTTTAAATGAGAAAAAAATCATTCTAGATGTAGTTTATTTTGTAAATTTAATTTATTTACAATCTGTGTAAAAATTATCCGTAGAATTTATAATTTAAAACGCACTTTAAAGATATCACTACAGTTTTTTTTTTTACAGCTGGTTGCTAAACGCAGAATTTGAGCTCGATTTGTCATTCAATGTGCTTTTTCAGCAGATATTTTTGTAATCAACAATTGAGTTCTTTGCTATTTTTTTTACAATGGAAAAATTAGTTGAACAAAGAGTTTTCATTAAATTTTGCTTTTCAAACGAAATTTCGTGTATCGAATAACTAAAAATATAAACTTACTGTGAATAGTGCATATAAGAAAAAAAGAAAAAAAAAAAAACATAAATGGTATAAAGCTTTTAAAAAAGCCAGGAAATGATGATTGAAATTTCCTCATTCTGTTCGATCTTTAACTGCTATGACAAAAAAGACAAAACCAAGAATTGGTGTCAAAATCGCTATATGAATCTTAGAGTTGCTCAAGGTGAACGCATATTTTAAGTCCGTTCATAATATTATGACTGATATTTTTACATGAAACACGAATCAGTACGACCGATTCCGAAAGAACTCAATTTTGTCAGAAAAAGAGCATCGAAAGCAGGTCGTTGAAGACATGACTTCCCAAGATCTATAGACTCCCCCTTCATGAAAAGCATAATAACTGGTAACTGACCATGTATTCATTACTTCAAATCCTGGCAGTGGCATGGATGTTTGTTAGTGGATCGTAATCCCCGTTGAACTATAGGTTTCGATCTAATTACCCTAAAATGTGCAAAAAATTATCGTAGGGCGACAAACCAAACCCTAAAATTTAATTTACCTCTACGAGGAAGGCGCATTGATTCAATTGAGTCAACCAAAGAAAATTCGTTGAAGGAATACCCTTTGAAGGCTATACCTTAATCAGCCTATGAGAAATGTATGAAGGATTAGATCAAGAGCTGTCATAGTTCAAAAAACATTTTGATGAAAAATCGATTTTTGCGTGTTATTTAATGATTCCGGATATTTTTACACAGAATGTATGCATTGGATATGCTAAATTTAATGAGATAAATATTGCGAAAATCGTTAATATAAAAAAAACGCACAGGACTATTTTTTTATAAAATTAAGAAAACAAAATATACAATAACAAATTTATAAATTAAGTAATTTTCGTATAATTGTTAAACATAATATTTGTCTTAATAATAAATATAGTTACATTATTTGAATAAAAAGTAGGATGTATTTATAAAGTAACAACTATTTTAAAATATAACATTTCCCTTAAATACTCATGCATTAATGTTTAAGGCTAAAGCAGTTATAAAAAAAAAATGCCTATTAGTGTTCTAATCATTCAAGATATTTCTTAAAATATATTTCTCATACAAACATTCATAGAAAAGTCATTAAACACATTCAAATAATACTTTACATAATTTTTAATAAAATAACGAATAAAAAAGTACTAATAATCAATTTTTTTAAATTGTATAATTTTTTAAAAAGTTAATTTGTACTTCATTTAACTTTAGCAGATTTAAAATTTCATTTACTTTTCAAGCATCAAGACATACATTCCACTTTTATTGTATATTCTTTTATACTTAAGAAAAAAAAACCCTTTTCACGTCAATGTATTTCGAAAGATCTCGAGATCTTAGAATTCATATTCATACCAACCATTCATTTTTATGAACCCGTAAATTCATTTTTCAGGGCAAAGATTTTGGGTCATGATACTCTTTCATAATGACGTTGTTGTGCTGCAGCTTTGGCTGGAAATGTTTTACAAAAATTATTTTAATTCTTTTACGTTTTATGATTTTTTTAATACATGTTTAAGCAATGGGTTACTTCAAATAGAAAATGCTGGAGATTTTCTTAAATTGCATCGTTTTAATTCAGTATTTATTTACTTTAATACAAATATATATTATAGTTTTTTCGATTAAATAAAAAAAATTTATAATGCAATCTTAAATTTCCAAATCGAAGAAAACTTTCTTTCTGAATCAGAAACAACTTTAAGATCTATGCATGTTAAAATAACAGAATTTCACTAACTAATGAGGAAAAAAATTTCACTGATTAACACCTTCAAATTATAAAGAATATTTCAATGCCTCTGGTTCCAAGTCAGCTCTGATGCTGGCAGTGAGTGCTTTAAGTTTCCGAATTGATGAAATCCTACAATAAAAACTTGACAAGTAAAAATCAAACCGAAAATTTCAGTATCTGGAATAGCTTATACTTATTTTAATTGTTTAGTATTATACCAAAGTTTTTATTTATCCTAAAATTCAATCTTTTTCTTCATTGGTTTTTTCGCATTTTTTATATTTACCCCATCGTAATTGTCAAGGCCGTCAGTCTACAGCAGATTGGGGAGACAGATGATGTTTTATTTTTTGACAAATGCCAACTCTATAAGTCTTATTAGACGAGAACTACAGTTTAAAATGAATTCCGAACCATTACAAACATTCATGGCAAGTTGTGACTAGAACCTAAAATAGTGGATGCCTTATGGTAGTAAATCTGTGGCCAAATTGTAATTCAGCTGGAAGGAAGGAGGGAACATACACCAGAGTGTGTTTGTTTTAAGATTGTGCTGACACAATGAGAATATAACGTAGCATACCTCTTGTTTTGAACGCTGACAAACGTTGAGTTATTACATATCTGAATTTCTAGTGCTAAATGACCTCAGGATAAAATACCGACAAAAACATGCTTAAAAATAATAATAGGATATCTTATTTTAAAAATGTATACTTTTAAAACATAATTTCGACACTTATTATAGAAACGTGTTCAAGTAATTGAAGTATAAAAGATAAAAAAGACATGGTTTTCATAAAGATAGTTCGTTCATTATTTGTTTCCATTAACATTATGCAAAAAATCACACAATATGCCTTTTAATAATTTGGAAATAACGACAAAACTTGTAGTATTAATAATTAAATGTTTAATAATTTATAAAAAAAATAATAAAATGTCACTTTCTTTTGAACATTCTAGGCGGATGGTCTTTCGGCACACAAAGGTTCAAGGAAATGGCTTCGAATAGGTACAATCGTCAACTGTTCGTCTTCAGCGCCATCAGGTACTTGAGAGACAGGAATTTCGACGGATTGGATTTGGATTGGGAGTTCCCCAGGGGAGGTGATGACAAGAAGAACTTCGTTTTGGTACTCAAGGTAAATAACACTGAATCTTATTTTATCTCTATATTGCCATGTTAATAAATGGCGAGATTCACATGACTCATGAATTTTAACAAATAGTAAGCCTATATGACGATTTGCCAAGAACTGAACTTATTTTCTTTATATAAGAAAGAAATCAGGTTTAAATAAAAAGTTGTGATATATTTGTAATTATATTTATCTTCTGATATGAATGAAAGCTTAACTGAAACTAAATTGTTTACATTGGTATCTAGTACAAAATTTTTTAAAAAAAAATTAAAAGACCTAAGAAATTTACATTTTGATATTGCAACAACGCTTGAAACTTACAAAAAAATTAAACAACCATTTCAAATCAAAATTTTACCATTTTAAAATTCAAATATATATCTTAAAACAAATGAAAATTATTTTTAATATCGTTCAATCAAATTACAAGCAATTTTGCTTACATTTATACAAATTTGCTCAGTTTTAGCTGAAGAAACTTTTAAATGTTTTTAGCAGAATTTTATTTCAGACCTAATTATATTTATTTAATTAAATGATGATTCATTAGAATTTTATCAATAATTTTAAATAGTACTCCAAATAAAAACCATTAAATCCCAAGAAAAAAACTGTTCTCTAGTCTTGTTGGTTTTATTTTATACATCATTAATTATAATTCTTTTAACATCAAAATCATTTTATATTTTTTATCGTTAACAAAATACCGATTAAAACAGACGATTCTTGAAAAAAATG
Organism: Caerostris extrusa; assembly: GCA_021605095.1. Taxonomy (NCBI): domain Eukaryota; kingdom Metazoa; phylum Arthropoda; class Arachnida; order Araneae; family Araneidae; genus Caerostris; species Caerostris extrusa. The sequence goes on from BPLR01003240.1 coordinate 148,886, forward strand.
TAATTCATAGTTATACTATAAAAATTACACAATACAATTTAATTTTAAAAAATAGGCCATACAATATGCTTTTAAAAATCACAAATATTACTATGTACCAGATAAACAATAAATTCAGAAAAAAAAAACATTTAATATTAGAAATTTAATTTCAAGAATTAGGAAATGCACACCCATTCACAGCCAAATCTCTTGTTTTAAGTATTAAATAATTATATTTACATAACTCAACTCAAGATGCATGTAAACGAAAACTAAACACAAATAGAACATTGAAAAATTTTTGAGGACAAGATTTTAGATTTCGAACTGACTCGAGTTTGATTCTCGCTGAATGGTCAGTCGGTAATGGTTTGGAACTAAAACAGAAAAATTATGGCAGAGTGTCACATTAGTTGAAATGACCTGCAGAAATTCTTTAAAAATCTTCTTCATTGGTGCATCACAGCAACCCCTAGTGGGCCAATGCCGCCTGTCTTATCGGAAGATTTCGAGACAGGTTTGCTTTGTCGCTCTACGATCATTTTGTGCACACTTTACAGCTATTTAGACAGAGACCTATAGTTTAACGTGGATTCCGAACCACTATATATTCCAAACATCCATGCCACCGCTAGGATTCGAATCGAAGCTTGTGGTATCAAAGGCCAGAGTGCTACCCAATTGGCCATCAGGCCGCTGATTTCGCAAACAGAAGATATTTTTTTATATTTGACGGGGTCAGCCCTACGCCGAGAGCTCTACAGTCATATCGAGATCGGCGGACCTACGGTTTAAAGTGAATTCGAAACCACTACAATATCCATGGCACAGCCAGAACTCGAACCAAAAAACCTGTGGCATCGAGCACCATGGAAGCTCTAGTCATTCGGCCCCAGGCCTTCAAATAATCCTCTTATACGATATGTAAATCAAACAAAGCTGCCCAAAAATGGCATCGCTGAGCCGTGTGGCATTTGAAGTGACTAAGCTAATTTCTGGCCTTTGGAAATCCCAGGCATCCATATGGTTCGAACCTGTCGGTGGCATGGATACGTTAATTAGTGATTCGGAATCCACTTTAAACTGTATGTCCCGTTATTCCATTTCTGACTCGTGTTCAAAGAAAACATCCAATTATTAAACTTTAACAAAGTCTATATTAAATTTAATTGTACATTAAACAAAAATTTTTTAAATATATTCAATTTATTTTTCTTAAGCACATAATTAAATTATTATCAGTCTGACATATTCATCATTCCAAACAGTCTGACATATTCATCACTTTTGAATTCCTTAATCTTTACATGACAGCAATCCATCAAAACAAACCATTCCAAGATAATGCTTTATGACTACAAAATGAAAGAATATTGCAAAAGCCCAAACTCTCTACTGCAGTTTAGTAACGATTAGCGCATTTAATTCCTAAAAAACCTGTTTTAATGTAAGATCGTATTTCTCACTCTTTTATATAGCTGCCATTTCTATAATTTCTTTCACTTTTTTAAAATATTAGCATTTTTTAATGATATGTACCTTTGACTGATGACTCTTTTACCAACTTGACATTTATCTCCGTTTGTAGAAGACAGTGAAAAATGATTTTCTTAGAAAAAAATTACAAGTGTTTTCACCATAATAAAGTTGCTTATTAGTATTCTAAGAACAAAATTTATTCTTTCTTCTGTTCAATACGAGTATGGTTCTTTTTGTATTTCTTTTTAAATTGCATATATAATGATATACTCAAGGCAATCGAAAGTGGCACCATGTATTAACCTATGTACCTTAAGAAACTTTTTGCAATTATTGATAGTAGACATTTCTAGGATTTTTTATAGAATAAACGTTAGTTAAAACATGAAAGTAAATTTATTCAGATACTTTCTTTCAAAATTGAAAAGTTAAAGATTACTCAAACACTGTCATAACATAAAGATATTCAGTAAACAATATAGTGTCCAGATCATTGGCGAACTTTAAAAATGGTAATAACTGAAAATCAAAAATTTTTAACTTTTAAAAAAATTGCTTTTACTTATAAAATTTTTAAAGTTACTGAAATATACACTATAAGAATAAAATGTTTTTAAATAAAAAAAATGTATATATTTATTTTAGATTTAAAAAATTTTTTCATCTAAACTAAGCGTGGTCTAAAAGATTATGACATATTTGAATTATCATAGTTATTAATTATAAAAATAAAATATTTTTAACATTTAATATTTGCCTTGTTATTCGAATTATAGACTAGTAGACTAGTCTAATTATTTAACTAGTAAATATTTGATATACAAAACAAATTTTTATTAAGTTTGAAGGAGAATATTTTTTTAATATAAAATGGTTTAAACTGTTGAATGTTCTATATATTACAATATAACTAAACAAAGCGGTATTTTTAAAATCCTACAAATATGCGTTTGTTATTATTTTTTTTTTTTTCTAAATTTAATACAATATTATTTGGATTTTAAATTCAAAGAAAGTGTTGAAAGAAATTTTTTAATTACTATAATTTAACAGAAGTCATAATTTAATATTTCCTCAAGCGCACAAGAACAACCTTTATACAATGTACTTTTTATCAAAAACATGCACTATACAAAAAAACATCCATCAGTTTTCGTAACTAATTTTATGTTATGTAATTTATTTATTTATTCAGCATCATTATAGTTAAAAGAATAGACTAATTGCTATAAAGCTCGGTATGCTAAAATTATGCAGAATTAGAAACATTATCAGAAGCATGCACTATGCAAAGAAACATCTAACAGTTTCGTAACTAATTTTATGTTATTTATTTATTTATTCGGTACCAATGCATTTAAAATAATAGATTATTTGTTATAAAGCTCTGTATTCTAAACCACGCAGAATTAGAAACATTATCAAAAACATACAATATACAAAGAAACATCTATTAGTGTTTGTAACTAATCAGTCTAAACCAATGCCATGGAATTCTTTATAAAATATTTTTTAATTTAAATAATATTTTGAATATACGCCTATATTTATTGGAAATTTAAGTACACAATGCGTTATGGTTTCTATTGATAGTAATTCTGTCCGAAAATTTTTACCCCTTTCTTTTATAAAACGATTTAGAAAATTAAATAGATGCCGGTTTCTCAAATTCCATCCACATAGTCTTCTATAACTATTTGTCTGTACCCAAGATAGAAGCTATTCAATATAAGTAACCTATTTGTATTATTATGTTTATTAATATTATTATTATTATTATTAGTCTACTTAAAACAAGTTTGTTTAAGCGTATTCCAACACAATCAGAACTTATACTCTACATATTTCGTTAGCAAATATTCATTTATCAGTGTTAAAAAATATAACTATGCCTTATTATAATTCTTTAATATTTCTTATATCATATTTTACAAAAATATGTCGTTAAACTAAACCATTATGTCGTTTATGAAACAATTCTCATTGTAATACCCAAAAAATATTTTTGAAATAATAATATGGTAGGAAGGTGAAAAGATTTACATCTCAATTAGTGTAGCATAAATTTTAAAACAGTAATTAAGTATTTAATAAAGCAATCAAATGAATTTTAAAATGCACAGCAGTTACACATAGTTTTTTGTAAGTAACTGATTTGTATAATTATAGTTGTTTATTATTAAACTACTTAATACAAGTCTGTTAAAGCGTAGTCCAACACAGTCTACTTATTTCGTTAGGAAATATTTATCAGTGTTAAAATATAATTGTGGCTTATTGTAATTCTTTAACATTTCTTATATCAAACATTATCTGTGTCATTCTTTACAAAAAAAATATGTTGCAAAAATAAACAATTATGTCTTTAATGAAACAATTGCCATTGTTAAACAAATAATTCTTTTTAAATATGAATTTTTTTTTCACCTTTCTACCCTATTATTATCTCAATTATTGTAGCATAAACTTTAAAACAGTAATTAGGTATTGAGTTAAGCAATCAAACGAATTTTAAAATTCAAAGTAGCAACACGGGTCTTTTTTTCCCAAATCTCGTAGTAATTAAGACTCATAAATCATGAAAATTGACACACTTTTTAAATAGGGAGCGTTTGATTTTCTGCAGGGTTGGGAATAATTAACACCAGTGAACAAAAAAAAGCAAACGTTAAATAAACGAATGTCTGGGTCAGTGATTTTAACCTTATGTAAATATAGAAAAATCATGTCAATTTTGTTGACACACTAAAAAGAAATAAGTATTTTAATTTAATAAAAAAAATAAATAAAAGCAATCGCGTATGACGAAGAAATAAATTTAACATGTCAAAGTATTTTAATTAAATTTTGAACAATAACGTAAGATTATTTTTAAATTACAAAAAGGCAGTAATTTAATTATTACTTTGTAATAAATAAATAACCTGAGTGAAAACCAATAAAATAAAATTGCAATAAATTTATCAAGCAATGCATTTACATTAATTAAATTTATTATAAAGTAACAAATTTTAATAAGTAATGCTTATTATTTTGTAATTACTTATTACTTAAGGTTTTTAATTTTTATTCAAATATTGATAAGTTCTTAAAATTGTTAAACAATTGTTAAAAAAGTTAAATTTAAAATTATTTTCCTTGGATAAAACCTAGAATTAAAAAATTTTAATTATATTTAGTTTCAAATATTTTTTTATGTTTCATTGAATATATTAGAATATAAAACGTAAGTCCCTATTAAAATTGATAATGAATTTTATGTTTATTAAATTATTAAACCATAATATATTGCAATATCTCCTTAATATAATTGTTTCAGTCATATTATGTAACAAGTAGTTAAAAACTTATTAAAACGAAGAACTAATTCTATTTCATGTAGAATTTGCTAAAATATTTTCAAATATATTTTGTGGGAAAAACATATATTGGAAACGAATATTCACTATGTAGTACATCCTATGCTTCCTGATGTATATAGTTTTAATAAAACTTTATTACGAGTAATTATAAAATTACATTACTTGTAATAAAGTTTACAAGTTACTATTACAAGTAAATTTATATTATTGATTCGTCAATACTGCATGATATACTAACGCAATAAAATTAGAACTTATTACTTTATACAAGCTATTTTTAGCATCATTTAATTACTTTTCTATAAAAGGATTATTTCCTTTCCTTCGCTATATTTACTAAAGTATAGAGTTATATTTCTTTCTAAATAACACAAGAAAGGATTTTAATTATATAGAGAACGTTTATTTTATAAATAACTGTTAATCCGATCAACGTCAAAAACTTCTTTTTATCTGTCAGCGTTCTTCAAACTGCTTTGTTGTTAATACTTTTCTGTGTGTTCTTTTAATAAATAATAAATGTTCAATAACATTGAATCAAATAATATAATTGGGTAAAGTCATTTATTACCTTTGAACTATAATTGGAGGTCCGGTATGTTATTGGAAAATTTAATACAATATGTTTTGAGAACGTTTCACAATTAGAGATTAAAAAAAAACAACATAAGTATTTGACATTTTGCAGCTAACAGAAAGCAGATTTAAAAATGGATTTAATTATTGTAACAAGCCAATATTTTTAATCAAGCATCATAAATGTTTTTTTTTTTTTTTTTTTGTTGTTGTTCCAATAAAAGGAAAATTTACCGAACTTTCAATATTGGCAATTGAGTACCTAAACTTGTTCGACACTTTTTATAACTGGCAACACCAATTCAACAATTGTTCTAAAATGGGGCAAGAAGAGGATTAATACTTTTCAGAAGAATTTTTAGGGGATAAGTGCCCTCAAATATTTTCATATTGGAATAATGCTGGAAATTTTATTAAACTCTGCAATTTCGAATATAAAAAAAACATCAAGGATCTTTTTCGAATCTTCTCGTTTTCAAAGCAATGTTTATAACTTAGACCACCACAAAGAATCAAGCCATTAATCTACTGCGTCATCAATAAATCAAATTACCTAACGGACATCCATAGGACGACGTGTGATTTACTGAAAATTTTAGCATGTTCTTTATAAAATTAATTAAATTATTACTCTTAGAACATATATTTTCATTAGTCATAAATCCTTTAGAATCAGGCAGGGTAGTTGTAAACTAATTTTATAAATTTCACTTTCTACCATTTAAAACAAACAACAGAAGATTATCATTGCTTTTTATCATTTAATTATCAATTAATCTACTTGTGTCTGTGTTCAACTCCACGATTTTGCAATTCCCCCTGTGAAGAAGAGGCAATTGTAAATAGTATCTTGTTTTGTCCAATAGTCTTAACCTAGACTGGTCATTGCCAAAGTTAGTTAAGTCTCCGTTGCACTTCAAGAATGCACATTTTTTATCAACTGAATATTCAGTGTACATTTTTTTTACACTATGTCATAACACCCACAAAAGACAAATGAGCCCCTGACGCATTTTTGTGATTTTTACAAATATACAGAATTTTTATAAAAGTTGATTGATGTCTTTTTATAAATCCTTGGTGATTCATCCCTGGGAAGCCACTATGAAATGTGATCTGAAATATATTGTACTCAATGAATTCTTAAAAGTTCTTGCTTTTCACAAAGGAAGTTCATTTGTGATCATGAAATAAAGCACTTTAATAGAACATCCTTAGAACCCCATTAGATGATTCAGTAAGAGGGCAAGTCTCGTTCTACTTATACTGCAATTTCTTACTTTAATTCTATAATATATTACCAATATTGGAACATAAGCTATTCAGCTTCTTTGTATGTTTGCATGTTTTATTAATATTTATCACATCCATGACAGCAGCATTCAAGTCATTTAAACTGTAGGAGGGAGACTTGTTGCTCACATAAGTACACGGCATTTTGCAACCTTTATACACACCGGAATAGTATAAAATCAGAAAATTAATTGTGTTTACAATTATCCCACTCTCACATATTAAAGGTAATTATAAACATCACTATCAAAATGTACAAAAACAGCTATAAACATAATCGCATAATATTCTGCTAAAGAAACTCAATAATAATAACGGGTAATATAAACAACATACCTTTTCCTTATCTTCCAGAAATTATAGAAACAAATCTATAGTAAATCAAACTTTGGATAAATACGAAGTTTGCACAAGCTTGTTTTTAATCATAAAACGTTATTGATGCGATCATTACCAACTATTGCATTAAAAACCCCAGATTACCAGAAGTATATTCTCGGTGTTGCCAAGTTTCACGGAGACACAGTTTGTTTACATGATGTTTTGATGTTTGTTTACACTTATACCCACCTGATCTTGTATACTTTAGTTTTTAAAATGTTAACTCTTTTCCTTTTGATATTCTGTCTAGACATAAATAATGATTTAGGGCCCAAAAGCAATTTATTTCCTTCTATAAAAGTATTCATGATTTAAAAATTATTTTGTTTTTCATTTATGAATGGTAACTGCTTCGTGAACCGGGTTTGAAATCGACGACAAAAAACAGAAAAAACCTCATATGTCTGAACTTTGAATTAACATGTTAAATCCCTTGCCCAGAAAATTCTTTTATTTGGGCTCGAGGAGGAGAAATGGAGGATAACCAACTATTCATAATCCATCTTAGAAGGTAAAGCTAACTATGCTATATCACTGTCTAATACTAAATGTTATCAAGCCAAAGTGTCGGGCATTCAAAAGACAACACTTTCCGCTATGCATCCTTATTTTAAAAGATTATTATGAAAGGAATTTCAAACCTTTTCAAAATCATTTTATTCTTGCTATGAATTTTTATATTTATTACTTCAAATTACAATTTCATTTCACAATATGATAAATATAATATAGAAAATAATATAAGATGCTATTATTTAAAATTTATGGTTATTAATAAGATTATATAATTTTTTGCCTGATTGTCTGGAGTGTCGCATTGTTAAAATATGTGTGAAATTACCGTAAACTCTACATATGTATTTGAAAAAAAGATAATTTATTTCATTTTAGGAACTACGAGAAGCTTTTGAAGAAGAAGCCAAAGACAAGAAAATGCCACGTCTTCTTTTAACCATTGCTGTTTCGGCAGGCTCCGAAACTATTCGATCAGGCTATGACGTCCCCGCTGTGGCTGCGTAAGTATATGGTTCTGAGATGATAACAACACAAATCTAAAAATTAAAATTTGTTCGCAAGTCAATACGAAAGAAATTAAAAGAACACTTATTTGTATTTGAATTTCAGCACTCTAAAACGATTTTATTATTTATTAATTTACATGTTCATTTCTCCTGCAATTAGTTCGATGTAATACATTTCTTTGGCCCTGGCTTCTGGTAGGTGGTCCATTTCGTTTTCTATATAAACTGGCTTATAGTTATTAGGTCTATGTTTGCCATTATTTGGAATAAGCCTTGTGTCAGAAAACAACATCAACCAACCAACACAAACCAATCCTACCTAGATTATCAAGTAATTGCTAAGCCATGCAAACTTAAGGATTATTCAATTCTGATTCAGTCTTGATTCGGTCTGGCGCTCCATGTCATTCTTTGAACACTTTAGGCTAATTAGACCGGGACCTACAGTTTAACGCAGATTCAACCTCTAGGGCCTGAAACATCCATGCCACCGCAAGGTTTGAACCTGAAGCTTGTGGTACCAAAAGCCATGGATGTTTAGCCAATTTTCCATCAGGCCGCCTCTGTTCATGGAGCTGTTTACTCTGTTTTCATCTTAATTCATCATGATTAGAAATATTTTGTTGCAATATTTTCTAGATTTCTTCCAATGGCCAGGACTCATGAAAAGCTGGAAATTTCATTAGAAATATTTTTTATAATAAGTAGATAACAATAATGAGTAAAATTTAAAATTAGCATAAACATTCATTAAAAAACATACTTTAAAAGTTAATTATTTAAACAAAACATAAAATTTAACTAAATTTGAAAACGTGTTGGATTACATTAATAATTAAAGGGGCCTCATGGCAAGCGTTTCTGGCGTTCTGGTACCACCAGGTATTCGGGTTCAATGTTTTCCCGGCTTTGCCCATGGTGTGGTAAATCCACTTTAAACCGTAGGTCCCGGTTATAATAGGATATAGATAATAATGCGGGGCATTGTTACATCCGCGTCCGTGAAAGTTATCTTAAAAAAGTTACACGCAAATAAATGGGTAATGCAAAGTACAGTATATCTGTGCAGCGCAAATTTTGTTTAAGGCATCCAAACTAAGAATGTCTAAGTGTTTGAAAAGCTGCATTATAAAGAAAAAAAAAAACATTAATAATTAATGATTAAAATTTTTAAGTTGCAAATTAAACTACATGTATTTGGTCTTCACGAATAATGAGTGTTTGATATTTTAATTATCAAAAAAAAAAAAATAATGAAGAACTAGAAAAATTAATATAACCGATTAAAACGGACTCAATTTTATAATGAAAGTATTCTACAAACTAAGACTTTTTTAAGCAGATGGAAGATTTTGCTTTTTTTGTTCTTGTTTTTGTTATATTGATTTCTTCTTAAATAAAATTAGTTATTTCACTGAAAAAATAACTAATAAAATGCAAAATTAAAATTAAATTTAATAACATTATAAATTAAATTATATGGTAGACTACTATTATTTTGTATATCATTATGTTATATATAATTTAATATATCATTATATTATATAATGTATAATTTGAATTATATAATGGACAATAATATAGGGGTTGAATACAATATTTCATAAAGTTAATATATAACAATTTTCAAAAACATTTATAAATTGATAATTTAATAATAATAATGAAACTGCAGTAATTAGTTCATTAATAAACTTAACTTTAAAATACAACGTTTTGATACATTTAATTTTTCTTAATTCATATTAAATTATGCCATACAAAATTACAATATTATAGTTACCTTGAATACTGATTGAAAAATAACCTTCAAAAGAATTATTTCACTTGCAATACCGTTTAAAATAAAATATTCCTTTTTAATTTTAAGCTATTGCGATTTCATCAACATCATGTCTTACGATTTTCACGGCAAGTGGGAAAGTCAAACTGGTCACAACAGTCCCTTGTACGCTCTTTCAACAGAATCACAATGGAGGAAACAACTTTGCATGGTAAAGATATTTATTTTGAGTATACATTTAGAGTTAAGTTCATTGGCAAATTAACTTAAGAAGGATTTTCATAAATTACTAAAATTCATTAACGGAGTAAATTTCGGATTAAGTTTTTGTTAATTAACGGAGTAAGTTTGGAGACGGGAGTAAAAAATACTCCCGTCTCCAAACGCTAGCCAATCGGAAGACTGATCTCCTTGCCTGCATCCGCTTCCTATTGGCTGACGATCATCGACGTGAGATTGAAGCATCCGGTGAAAATCCATCTTAATAATAATTAACCATTTCTAATTTTTTCAGTTCCTACTATTAGTTCACACTCTCCCTATATATGCATTTATATATCTTGTTCAGATTTTCAACCATTAATAAAATACTTTTTATTCATCCACTCAAGTTCAAATACTTTTTTTTTTTTTTAACTTGTAGGGGATGACACTTGATAGTTTTTTCAAATATTAATTCATTAAGTTTTCTCAAACATTAATTCATTAATTAAATTTTTATATTTAATTAATTTTAGTTTTATATGGGTGAAAAAAATTCTCTTGTATAAGATATTTAGCAGGATATAAATTTAAGAATAAATACCGTCAGTGGCGAAACGTGTAGATCGCTGGAAAAAAAAATTTTTTTTCAGATTCTTTTTTCATTCTGGGTTCTAGTCCGAGTCAAGGAGGAAACAACAAAGAGGGTCACTGGAAAGGTTCCTTGCAATAATGAAGCATTACCAGAGATGGATAGAATGAGAAATTATAGACCACCATCTGCTTCATAAATTAGAAAAGAAAAAAAAAATAGGAGACGAATAAATAGTAACAAACAAAAATAATAGTCCAATACCTATATATAGAAAGGAAAATGGAAAATTGCAAGGAAATTCGCTTTCTTATTTTGCCACTTAATATTGTAATTCTGTCATATGTATATACATATTTATATTAATTGTAGTTGTTTAATAAAAAGTATCTAAAATAAAATTTTTCTTTCTTGACCTAAGTAGGAATTGACTTAAAAATTTTTTTTTTATATATATTACTTGTTTTAAGGGGCCTGATGGCCGAATGGCTAGCGTTCGGTACCACAGGAATGGCGTTCGGTAACAGGTATCGGTTCAAATCCCGGCTTTGCCCATGGGCGTTTGCAGTGGTTCGGAATCCACTTTAAACCGTAGGTCCGGTCTTAATAGGATCGTAGAGCGTTGCGGGGGCATTGTTACTCCGCGTCCGTGGCTTATCTTCAAGTTACACGCGCCCCCTGGGTAATACAAAGTGAGTACGTCTGTAACGCTTGCCTTAAGGCATCCAAGACCAAACTGTCTAAGTGTTTGCCAACTGCATTAGAACAAAAAAAAAAAATATATTACTTGTTTCATTATTTCTTACATGATTTATTGAAGAGTCTCTCTTTCTAAATAGAATTTGAGTGAAATTATGGGAAAAAATGGGTGCTCCTAAAGAGAAGATTATTGTTGGACTCGCCACTTATGGAAGAAGTTTCAGTTTGGCCAGTCCAGATAAAAATGGAATGAACGAAGCGACTCGCGGGGGTGGTAAAGCAGGTGTTTTTACAAGGGAAGAAGGATTTTTAGCCTACTATGAAGTGAGTACAAATTTTGTTTGTTTTGAAATAGTTCAGGATTTAAATGGTAATAGAAGGTTTAAATTGTGATATTCGATGTGCCACTAAGGATTCTTTGAATAGTTACTTTATTATGATTATATTTTGGTTTATTATTATTTTTAATATATCTTTCTAGATTTGCGATTTCATTAAAAAAGGAGCCAAATACGTGTGGGATGAGGAACAAAAGGTACCATATGCTTTTTACGGTGACCAGTGGGTTGGTTTCGACGATGAAAAAAGTATTCGACATAAAGTAAGTTATTTCTGTCGTTTCTTTGTTTGTTATTGTACAATAATAATTCATTTAAGAAATAGTGCTCCTGAAGAGAAGATTATTGATGGACTCGCGTTAGTACTGTAAAATTTCCAGTTGAAAATACATTTATGCATTATTCTGTAAAATCCTCAAACATGCGAGCTCTAGCTAACGAGCAGTATAGTTAATATTTTTGAGGAGGTATTTACAGTGACTGCTTTTAAAAACGAACTGATACGATGCGATTCTGACTAGGTGCACACCCAGGATTACAAGAAAATAACTCGCAAGTTACTCAACAAAATAAAGCGTAAATTTTTATGAATGCTCAATAGGTTAAATTAAACGAGTAATGGAAAAATATGTAGTCATTATATATTGTTGTGGGCAGGTTGGGCAATCCGATTGTAACTGGGTGTGGTTGGGTTGAAATACTTGAGACACATGTTGAAGAACTCACAGCTTTATTTACACACGCACAAACATCGCGCACATACCATTAGAGATATACAATATTTAACACATTTAAAGCCAAATAATTATAGATTCGAGGAAGGACTCCACTTCTAAACTGAAAGCCGATAAGGTACGTACAGGGTGAAAGATTACTCTCAGGGTGAGAGTCTCTAAGTCAACTACTACGCAGGGTTGTGTTAAATATACGAACGAGAGACTATAAACAAAAAGTTTTTCAGCAGGATCGCAAGTTGCGCACTTCATCTCAGGTAAGTCTCTCGAGGCCTACTGTCACTGAACGGGGCGCTCTTACAATATATTGTTTTGTTAACAACTTTTATATTGCACTAATTTGGTTCAAATATATAAAAATGAGAACATTAAAACTAAGTAATATTGCACAAAAAATAATAATTTAAATACTAAAAAAAAAAAAATTGCATTAACAAATTATAAACTAAAAATCCAATCTTCTTTTCTCTTTTTCTAGCGTATGATTTACATCTTTTCTGTCAACTTCAATATTTTTATGAATATTTAATAATACTAAACTAGAAAGACCTTTATTAACATATGTGGGAACGATAGTAAAATTGACACTAATAAGAAAACTAATTGATTGAAATACTAAATATTCAACAAAAACAATTGACCAAAGGGAGAATGGCACATAAATTTTGACACTTACACATACCTCACTTATGCGCCTTCCCATTCCTGATTGTGTTTTTTTCCCCTGTTTGAATTTAGTGATGAGGGGGTGCATCGGTATAACCTCCCATATTACAGTGACATGATATTTCTTGTGAATGTGTCCATATTAATCCACCAATTAATAAAGTCACCAATAATCCACCAATTTTAGGACATATTAATCCATCAATTAATAATAAAAACAACATATCAATCCAATAAATAATAAGACATAGACAAAGTAATAATACAAATCCGCTATAATACGAATGACCAAAGTCACATTCAGTGTTGGCAAAGAAAATGCATTCTATAGGAATACTTTTCAGTACATTTTATATTCTATAATTTTTATCTACATATTTTAATATTTTTAAAACCATAACAAAATTACAATTTATTATATTTACATTTTTTATTTTGATTAAATGTATTATTTTAATTATATGTAAACGAAAAAAATTTCCAAAATCTTTATTTTAAAAAAAAAATGACGATTTAATTTAAATTCATATTTGGTTATACATTTTAATGTATACAATAACATTTTGCTTTCTTTTTGTAGTTGAAATGGATCAAAGAAAATGGATATGGAGGTGCCATGGTGTGGACACTGGATATGGATGATTTCAAAGGCAATTGCCTTAACGACAAGAAATACCCACTCATAGGAGCTATGGGAGAAGAGCTTCTGGGTTATTCCAAAAGACCCATCTCTGACTTGGATGCCTTATCTAAAAAAGTCATCAAAACTCTTCCACCCACACCGGCCCCTGTAATAAGAACTGAATCCGTAGCCAGGAAAAAAGACGGCGACATTGAAGACATTCCTGAAATCAAAGCAGATCCTGGTAAGAACTGTTTGTTAACTTTTGCAGCAATAAAAAATTTAAGTATATGTCAAATATTTTCGTAGTTCAACTATATTTATTTATTTACAGAGTTCGAATAAAGTCTTTTTCTTTTATTTGGTATTAGTTACACGCATTAATTTAAATATTTCATGTAAAAATTTAATGATTTTTTTAATTGAGCTTATTCTAAAATATTATATTATTATTTCTTTTTTAACTTTTATTTGAGCTCCTCATGACTCAGGGCACCACGCGCCGCTGGTGAGCATTGGAGAGTTTGGTTTGGTTTGTCGCTCTACTGTCATGATGTGCACTCTTAGGCTAATTAGACCGGGATCTACAGTTAAACGTGGATTCCGAACAAAAACATCCATGCCATCGCCAGGATTCTAACCTGAAGCCTATGATACCAAAGGACAGAGTACTAGCCAATTAGCCATCAAGCAACTGAGCGTTAGGGTGGAGGTTCAATCCACTGGCGGAGACATTGTTTCAAAAACACGAGGAGACTCGATGACGTTTATGATGTTCAACATCTTGCCTCATTAGTCGGACTATCTGGTGGGAGTTTTCCAGATTTTCTCCCATAAGATACTCAAATGGGGTAGTTTCCTAAAAGTCCTTCCGGAAGGCACTGCCCTCCTTCTTCAACGACGCGGAGCCAAGTCAGACTTCTCTACTTTACTCCATCACAACAAAAGTTGACCCCCTTTTCCCTCCATCCATGAGTAGACTACTCATGGGAAGTCTGTCCGCATTGCAGATTACTAAGGATTAGACACACACTTTTATTTGATAATTTTATACTAATGATTGTTATATTTTAAAAATATTAAAATTCATTCCTTTGCATTGCGTATTTTCATAATTCAAAATTTTAATCTTTTATCTGCCTAATAACTAACATGCATTAAAATATCCAACTACTATCCATAAAAGACTTGATTTTACTTTAACTTTGAGCGATTGTTTATTTTATGAATGGTCTATAAGATTTTACGTTGAAGATTAAGACATTCAGAAATAAACTTAAATAATTTTCGTTTATAAATTTTTAAATTTTTAAAAAAAATTTTAAAAGATCATATTTTATTGATAAACTTATAGGAATTTATTTAATAAAATAAAGTTCTTCGAAATCTTTGTTTCACAAACTGTATGTAATTTTATTATTATTTGCTTAATCGTTTAAATAAAAAAAAAGTAGATAAAGAAGTTCCAAAAGAATATCCATAAATATATTAATAATTTTCATTTATAAATACTTTGAAAATTTTAAAAGATCCTATTTTGCTTGACAAACTTACAGGAATTTATTTAATAAAAATAAAAATTCTTCAAAATTTTGTGGCACAAATGTATGCAATTTTATTATTATTTGCTTACTCGTTTAAATAGAAGAAGATTGTTTCATAAGAATATTCATTTGTTTTACTTCTTCCCAAATCTTACTTTCAATCCGAAATCCTCAACTACAAAACCAATACTGGAAGAAAAAAAAAGCATTTATTTTCTTTCATATGCGTGTGTGGATACCCAACATAAAGAAATAATATTCAAAACTCATGCCTGATAAACTTCGTTTACAGATGCCAGCAATGCAAGAATTGCTTGCTACTACACAAGTTGGTCCATGAAACGACCTGGCCAAGGAAAGTTCCAACCGGAGCACATAGACCCCTTCCTTTGCACGCATGTCATCTTTGCCTTCGCTTCTATAAAAGATGACACGATATCTCCCATAGACGGAGCAGACAGCCCTTCAGGATCAGCAAAAAAATCTCTGTATGACAGAGTTCTTGGACTGAAAGAAAAAAATCCAAATCTCAAAGTACTACTTTCTGTTGGCGGATGGATATCCGGCACAGCGCCATTCAAACAAATCACTAAATCTGGCTATACATGTAGCTATGTTTCTTTTATTTTATTTATTTGTTTTTTAATATTTGATTAACGTTAAATGGTTGAATAATTTTATAGTAATGTATTTTATTTAAATACTCACATTCTGAATGTATATTTAATAACTAAATACTGTGGATTCGTGCAGTATATTATTGTTTGTCTAATAAAAATGAATAATATGACAAAAAAAATTTTTTTTTTCATTTCTCAATCACTAAATTGGGAAACATTTATGTTTTTCTTAAATTGTATAAGAACTTTCAAACTTTTTCTGGTTTTATTATGATTTGAAAAGCTTATCCCAATTAATAGAACGAGCTGTATAGGGGGCAGAATTTTTTTATTATTATTATTTTTAATTATTTATTTATTTATTTGAAAGGGTTAGGAGTTTCATTTCCAACAAGCAAATTAGAATAATAAACGTACACACGTTTTTATCAATAGTTTCTTTGTCACTAACATTTTCTTTAAAGTGGAATTCCATCGTAAGTTTTCTGGTTTTTCCTCACAAGTAACACAAATGTAATTTTGGAGAGATTTCCATTGGTGACCTTTGAGTAATATGTTGCATTAAAAGCATTGTCCTTTCTAACTCACCAAAGAGTAACATGTGCAGCTAACATGTAGGAAGGCTCAGGTTTCAATCCTTTAGTGATGCCGTTGCAGTTACTGCTTTCACAATCCTTTGATGGGTATTGCGACGATGCATATTAGTATCTCGCATCAAAAATCAGGCTGCCAACTGTGAGTTATCCAGATTTTCTTCCAAACGACATACAAATGAAAGACAGTTATTACTCTACAAAGTCTTCTCATAGGGGGCGAAGTTTTCACCTGATTGTTTGTCGGTGGCATACATAAGTGTAACACGAGGCCCACCGATGTTCAACAAGAAAATGTTATTATCCGTAGTTCAAGTAAAATGCCTGTTATTTTTATGCTTAGAACTTTTTTGAAAATTTCATTAATAAAAATAGGAAAGGGGCCTGATGGCTGAATGACTAGCGCTTTGGCCCTCGGTTCCACAGGTTTCGGGTTATGATCCAGGCTGTGCCGTGGAAGATCAGTGATTCGGAGTCCAGTTTAAACTGTAGGTCCCTGTCTTTCACTGTAGAGCGTTGGACGGACAACCCTACCCAATAAAAAAGAAGCACACTTCTTGTCTCGAAATCTACCAGTAGGAAAACGGCCTTGGATCACCACGGAGTTGATGCGCCAATGAAGAAGAAGAACCATAGGAAATTTTCATTAATGGTTATTAAGAATAACTGCTCTGCATGATAATATAAGCATTATATGTAATATAATTCTTCACATGAATTTTTTAAACTGATTTTATTTCTGCACATAGGCAATCCCTTTTCGTATTCAATGCTATTGAATTCTTGCGTCAACGCAAATTTGATGGACTGGATATTGCTTGGGAATTTCCAAGAGGAGCGGAGGACAAAGAGAAATTCACCAATCTTATCAAAGTAAGAAACAAAATTTAAAACTTTTTTCATGCTGTTATTTAGATTTCAACAAAATCAAAACAGCATAACAACATAGGATAATTAATTTTTATCGATTTCGCAAATAAAAATGTACTTCAGATCAAATATGTACAGCACAATAACAAGAAATTTGGGCCTGAATGTTTGTACCACAGATTTCGGGTTCAAATTCTGGCGGTGCGTCAAAAATGGATGTTTGTAGTGGTTCGAATCCACTTTAAACCGTAGATTCCGGTCTAACAGGATCGTAGAGCATACCTGGGGGTATTGTTACTCCGCGTCCGTAGCTTATCTTCAAGATACACGCACCCCCTGGGTAATGCTAAATGAGTAATGTCGGTGCAGTGATATTGCCTTAAGGCAAAGACAACTGTCAAAGTGCTTGCCAGCTGAATTATGAAAAAAAAAATATCAAGAAATTTACATTTCGATTTATTAAAACTAACTTGAGTCGAAAAAGAATAATAATGGTCTAAAATTCCTTTTTTATATCAATTTTAGGATAATAAATATATAATATTTCATATGCTTAGAAAAAGACTAAAATTCCGTGAAAAATTTAATAACATTTTAATTTAGGTGAAATATCTAAGACGAAAGGTATAAGCAATTCGAGAGAAAGTTATTTAAATGCATCAGAACAAAAATACAATATGTTCATTCTAAAATTAACAAATGACTTCTATATAGTTATTTACAGTCACTTTGATAATTATAATTTATGGAGAAAAGGAAAACTTTGGTTTGATAAAATCACGACTAATGATTATAATAATCCATGTCTGATTTATAATGTTTGTTTATTACGCTATTTTGTTTTTTACGTAGTTTTTTAAATAATAGTTTTAAAAATAAAATGTATTAAAATACTAAAAAAAAAATATACTGCAGACGTTTTTAGTACTAATCGATTCACTCAAAATATTCGATTTACATATTTATTCTGTAAAAACAGATGTTTCATTTAATTACAGGAAAGTTCTAATTTCAGATACTTTAAGCAGAAAAAAAAAAAATATTTCATCAGTGCATTTAAATCTGAATGATAATTATAAACAATTTAATAAAAACGGTTTTGTAGATTTGTGATACCCTAAAATCTACTTTTAGCCAAACTTGAACATGCAGACAAATATACATATATTATTTATATAACAAATTATTTCTTATAGGATCTTTATGAAGCATTCATAGGTGAAGCTAAAGCTTCAGAAAAACCCAGACTTTTATTGACGGCAGCTGTACCAGCTAGCTTTGAAGCCGTAGCAGCAGGTTACGATGTAGCCGAGATCAATAAGTGAGCTAATTATTTAAATTAAATAATGTTTGTTAATAATTATATTTTATAATATTTAAAATATGCATGTTAATTTTAGATTTCTTATTGATGATTTTGTTGAAACTTTCAAGCATAGCTTTTAAAAAGTGTTTATTCATTCAACTTTCAGATACTTAGATATGATGAATGTTATGACCTACGATTTTCATGGAAACTGGGAAAGACAAGTTGGCCACAACAGTCCTCTGTTTGCTTTATTCAGTGCTACCAGTTACCAAAAGAAACTTACAGTGGTAAGTTACAATTTATATCTAGTTTTTAATCAAAAAAAAACGAAAAAATTTGTGTGTTTATGTGGATGTTTCATTACTTTTTTTCGTTTGACTTTAATTATACACTTAGCAGTTTATTTATTTTTCACTGTATATTTATTTATTTTTGGTGTTTTTGCATTATACGAAATTATTTTCATACCCAATTTCATTCAAATATGTTCAGTATTACTGAGATAACAAAATTTACACTTGTGGTTGATTATATTTAAACATCAATATATTTAACAAAAGATATAAAATTGAATTCATGTTTTTTAGGCAAATAATGAGAATTTTTATTTTTAAAGATACATTACCACAATGGAATAAAAATGTAAGAAATGTAATATTTCTTGGCATATATGATTTTTTTTTTAAAAGCATATTACTTTATCTACATATATATTTTTCAAAGTTGGTATGTGTCCATCTATGCCCGTAATCTATTGTACTGTTCGTAGAACAACTGACGTAAAATAAATAAAACATATTAACCGCTAAGTGTAACCGCTTTAAATTTTGTTTAATAAAGAAAAATTTGTATTGACATTTTACCAATAAAAATGTCTTAGTTAAATATCTAAGTTTTATAAAAAAGTCGCCAATGTTGCAAACCCACGTATATTGCCAATATCAAGCATATGAATATTCCTTTAGAAAATATATTTTTTATATTGCCCTTCTTTTACGAATTACCGTAGTTCAATTCAAGAATTCTCCACTACATGATCAAAATTTGATAGCCATAGTGGTGAATTTAGAAAGGGAGATATAGTATGGGTGAGAAGTATTTTGAGGGTTGTTCATTCAGGTTGTAGAAAGTATTTTTGTTCGTTGAATCTCAAACGGTTTTTGTTAAATTTGTAATGCCGCCTAAGAAATGGAAACTATTCAATCAGGCCACAATTCATAGACTTGATTCAAAAGGTCTGTAAGTCTTGGTTGTGAAAAACATTTATCTTTGTCTTCATAATTTAATCAGCATTAATTTTAATTAAATTTGGAATTTTTATGGAATTTATACTCTAAATTATATCACTAGTGATTAGCAGTAGAAATAATAGATTGTTCATTTGCATAAAATTGTTAGAAAATTTTAATTTGCATTAAATGACCTTAGTTAATATTCACCCTAGCTAACTTTTAATACTAAAATTTAAATTACTACGTTATTTTTAATGAATTTTGTTATTTAATATTTGTAGAAAAGAGGTGAAGTATTTTTTATTGAATCTAATTTTCTAATGGTTTTTATTATAATTGAATTATTTTAATTTACTTTTATGCATTTAAAAATATAATTGTGAGAAAGTATTCCAAGATCATTTTACTTGCAAAAATGGTCCATGCAACAAGAAACTTAATCCTTGATCTATGTTATAAAACTTACCAACTTATTTTCTTGATATAAAAGAGTTAATAAATTTTATTGTATGAAGCCTATGAAATGCCAGGTTATATGTCCTAGTCGCATATATTTTCAAAATCAATGCTCTTCAAAATTGTTCTAAATGATTCCATGTTTTTATAATGTATAAATTTTTCAAAATCTTATTGACTTGAATAGCATCTTGAAAGCCGGTTTTACTTTTAAAATATTAACATATCAATATAAGCATATATTTTAAATATTATTTTATAGAATTTAATATATGTCATAAAATTGAATTAAGTTTTTTCCAAAAGGTATTAAATAAAATATAGTTATTAATCAATAACTGAGACATTTAAAATTTAACATTTTATTGTTGCTTGATATAGGATTACAGTGCAAAGGAATGGATTGAGAAAGGAGCTTCCAAAGAAAAATTAGTTATTGGTATACCAACATATGGAAGGTCTTTCACATTGAAAAATACATCTTTAACAGACATTGGAGCTCCAGCCGTGGATGGAGGAATTGCTGGCAATTACACAGGAGAACCAGGGTGTCTTAGCATTCTTTGAAGTAAGTTAAAATGTGTTTTGTTTATTATATGCAGCTAACACAATAGTAAGCCACTGGCATAAAATTTTTTATCAAAATAGTATTTATAGACATAAATATTCAAACAATACCAAGCACCGACAAATGTGACGTTTTGTATTGCTTCTTGAATTGAATTAACAGCTAATTTTATGTAATTTCTATATGAAATATTACAAATTATTAGCAATAATTTATTTAATTTTTTGTTATTTATGTATCAGTCAGATATTAAACTATCTAGAGGCATCACATTTCATGGAGAAACAAAAAATTCTGCCAAAGCCAATAGCATGTGTTAAAGGAAACAAATCATGAAAACTAAAAATTAATAAACCATTTTTACAAATGGAAAGAAATCATGAAAGAAATTTGATAATAGCCCAAATATCAAAAAAAAAGAATTTAATATTTAGAAAAATATTTTTTTAGAACATAAAACACTTCCAATTTTGCAGCATGTTTGCAAAAAAAAGCAGGTGAAAATTAATAAGCACAAATTCATTTTTTGAAGTTATTAAAAACTGCTAATATCAAAATTCTTTCATTTGAGAAGTAATCCACCATAACAATAATTCTTAATTTTATTAATTCTAAAATATATATGTATATCTTTCAGATTTGTGATTTCTTGAAATCTGGTGCAATTCTGGTATGGGATAATGAACAAATGGTTCCATATGCTTACAAAGATAATCAATGGGTAGGATTTGATGATCAAAGGAGTTTGAAAACCAAGGTAATATCATACATTTTATATTTTCAGAATTACTTAGCAATAAATATTTAAAAAATTACTATTTTTTGGATAAATTTAAATTTATTCAGATTAAGAATTTGTTACATAATTTTCTAGGTCCAATGGTTAAAAGAATCTGGCTATGGAGGTGTGATGATTTGGTCAATAGATATGGATGATTTCAGAGGTACATGTATGGGACTGAAATATCCTCTCATCAACACAATAAAAGAAGAACTCAAAGGATACAATGTTGCAAATCTTGAAGTCCTTAGCAGCAATCTTTTAAATTCATTAATAGGTAAAAAAGAAAAACATTTACCATTTTTAACTTAGAAGCAAACTGGATTTATATTGATTCTTAAATAAGATCTACAGAACATGCAAATTCTACAGAACATGTAAATTCAAATGTAAACATACAAATAAAATATTTCAATTAACAAAAAAAAAAAAATACATTAAAAAATGAAAAGTATGCAATTTCTTTTAGCTAGAAATTGTATATTATAGTAATTTAATATATTAAACAACACATTTTGTAACATAATAAACATAAAAGAACATGATAATTCATATGATTAATTCATCATGACTGATAGCACGATTAATTCACAACAGGATTTGACAATTTCTATATAAACATTTCAAGATTTGACTTTTTTTATTTTTATTTCAGATAAAGATGAAGTAGTGTGTGAAGAAGAAGATGGTCAAATCAGTTATCATGTGGATAAAAAGGAATGTGCCAAGTATTACATGTGTGAAGGAAAAAGAAGACACCACATGCCATGTCCAGTCAACTTAGTATTCAATTTGAATGAAAATGTTTGTGATTGGCCTGAAAATGTCGATGATTGTGAAAGTGTAACAGGAGCAAGAAAACCATCATAAATTGATCGCTAATATTTTATTAGATTAAGTGAAACCAGTGGTTCATTGACTCGAAGATATAAGTGGAATAAAGCATAAGACTTTCTATGTTTCTAAACCACTTCAGGAAAAAGAAAAACTATGCCAAGTTGGAATGTGAAAATGTTTTCTTTTTTTATAGTTGTTGATTGGAACTTCCAGAAATCACTAAAATTGAACATTGATAATGTGGAGTTGCTGGAACAGAAAAAGTACTATTAAGTCAAGCTGGAGAATTAGGATCGTTAAGAGAAATTTTTAAATAAAACTGCTTTTCGGTTTAAAATAATTTTGAAATTGTGGATACACTGCTAATATTAATTATGGCAATGGTTCAATTTGGGCTTTTTGGACAGCATTAAGATCAGAATTAATTGCTATTTTTGAATATCTATATTAGATCATATATTGCTTAACAAATACATAAAATACTAAAAAATATAAAACAGTTTAAACTGTTTTGATTTAAAAAATTGTTCTACAAAAGTCTGTTATTCTTGTAAAAAATTTAAATGTCTTGTCATCACACAAATTTTTTTATTGACTTTTGAAATTTTATTAGATTTCAAACTTCCACACTGTTTTTGCAAATTTTCAAAAATTGTTTTTATCAATATTTTGTCTAAGTGTTGTAAAAATTTAGTCTTTTGTATTTATAATTTTTTTA
Source organism: Caerostris extrusa (assembly GCA_021605095.1). NCBI lineage: Eukaryota > Metazoa > Arthropoda > Arachnida > Araneae > Araneidae > Caerostris > Caerostris extrusa. The sequence continues at coordinate 172,144 of BPLR01003240.1, forward strand.
CTGCCTATGCCAATAAAATATTTTTTCAATAATTATAGAATTCTTTAGTGATTCATTCTAAGTACCTATTTAACAACTTTTAAACATTTAACTTTCATGAAAAAGACATATCAACATCAAATTCCTCAACATTATCAATTTAAACAAAAGTTTTAATTTGTATGTAAATTATTTTTTGCCCTCAAAATTAACAACATAATTAAGAATTTTTTTCTCAAAAATTAAGAAATTAATATTTTTTTTCATTAGAAACTCATTATAATTTAATAGAACATTAATTTTGAACAACTATAAAATAAATCACTTCAATTTTAATCTGCACATAATTACATTTCACCTTTTTGATAATTCAAACCTGATTTTATAAAATAATTGAGTGGTGTTTTTTTTAAATAAATTTTCAATAAATAACACGTCCAGAAAAATGTCAATTATTTTTATTAAATAAATAAAAAATTGTTAAAATAAATACTTTTAATGTATGAAATTTAACAAAGCCACTAATGCAAAAAAATTGTACGATTAAAATAATGAAAATTGGTCCATTTGACTTAGTTTTACAAGCCAATTTTCCATTATATAATGGAAAATGAAACAAAACATAATAATGATATTTAAAATTGAATGAAAATTATACACCAGGGAACTAAATTTTGTAAAAAAACAGAATTATTCTGTAATCATCAATTCATCAACACCCCAATCTTCATAGCTGCCATCAGGCAAGTATCTTCTTATAATGATTGGAATTTTACGTACTCTAAAAAAATAGAAATTACATTTCAGTTATATTGCTTAAATAATATTTTTGATCACCTTTCAAAACTCTTCAATTTAGAAAACTAACAATAGATTTGACAATATCAATTTCATTAATTTATAATTAAAATTTAACATTAACTAGCAACAAACAACAAAAACTTACAGAAGTATAAATGACAAGAAAAATAAAAAATTAAAAGAGAATGGACAATATGGTATGCATTATTAATATATATAATCAGCAACAAAGCAAAAGAAATGTTTTTGCTTTAAAGAAGAAAGAGCTGCAGACTAAAGAAACAAAAAGGGTGAATAAATAAGTTTGTATCATTCAGAAAGCATCAGAGATTAGAGAAATTACAGAAAAGTTAACATTATCAAGATCCATTCAGCTCTTTAATTTTTAAAGTTTGATACTTGTATCGTTGCCTTACATAGATACTACACATGCACTGATGGTTTGCGATTTCGTATCTTATGCTAATTTCTGTAATAGAGTTACATACAAGTATATAATATATATTAATGTAAGAAAATTTAATAATTACAAAGGAAAATATTTCTGTGCCAATAGAATCGAAGAGATCTTGTTAAACAAGAATCATTATTATACTACTCTCCTATTAACTTTCAATATTCAGTATGAAACATTAAAAATTATTTTCTCCATTACATATTAAATAATATAAAATAACAATGGTGAGAAAAACATGCAATTTCCATAATTATATAATCTATAGAATAAAAGTTTAATAAACTGGAAAAAAAAATTTTCATGTTCCAATTTTTAATATATATTATAAAAAGATGCATTATGACAAGATATATCAGTGGTTCTCAAAGGATGCACCCTATTGTATCCCAGAGAAATACATGTTCAGATATAAGAATAAATACATAATATAACTGATAAGAAAATATAACACTTTCTCCTATCAGTTTGCCTATTCGCAAAGCAGCTTTTTTACAAGCAGCTAACCTTTCTGGTTGCTCCCCACCCCCTTCTTTCTTAATATAAAAAGTGCCAAACAACAATAACAAGTCAAAGGTTTCTGAGAAACTAGAAGCAGTAACTTTTATGGTTGGCAACTAAAAGTACAGGTGTCTGTTTGATTTGAGATGCTATTTATATTATTAAAATATATACATAAATTTTCATTCCAGCCTACGAGACCATCGTTTCGCAGCCCACTGGCAAATAAATTAAAGTTGTTTAAGCTTTGATTTTCACTTGGACCAGAAGTGATGATCTTCTTTTGTTGCTATGTTTGGTATTTGGATGTAAAATATCAAATGAATCATTACTTCCTAGTAAATTAAATAAACATTTGAAAACTATAGACTCTAATTTAAAGGATAAATCTGAAAGTGTTTAAGAAATTGACTAAACAGCAAACAAAAGCTGCAAATTCTTTTAAAAGTATGACTGTTTCAATAAAGCACAAATCACTTCTTATGAAGTCTCAGAACTGACAGCAAAAAATATGTATAGTCACTTACTTTGTCTGCATACAAAAATGGTCATGACAATGCACAATGATAGGAAATGAAGCAGCAACGAAAATAAGCAAGATTCCTCTGTCTAATGATACAGCTTAAAGACATATTATAGAAATGTCTTATATTGAGAAAAATGTATGCAATAATGAACTTCAATATTCAAATTTTATATTGCAAATTGATGAGTCAACAGAATCTTACCAACAGGGAACAACTCTCAGCATTCATTCATTTTATTAATGAAGAATAGCAAATAGGTTCCTTTTTTGCAAAGAATTAAATGTATCTACAACAGGTAAGGAAATTTTAACATTTTTAATAACCATCTTGATAAATGGCAGTCAACATGGAAGTCATGTGTAAGCATTTCTACAGAAAGAATTTCTTCCATGGTAGGCTGTGTCATGGGCCTTACATGTTATGGAAAAAAAAAAAAAAACTGAGAATGCTATTGTAACTTATTGTTTTCTTCATAGGGAGGCCTTGATGGCAAAAACATTGAGAAGGAAAACATTACGAGAAATTTTACATCTAGTAGTTCAGAAGGTAAACTTCATTAAAACAAGACTTGTTGATTAGCATTTATTCAATACACTTTGTATGGAAACGGATTCATGACACATAAGGCTGCTTTTGCATACTGCGGAGAGGTGGCTGTCAAATGGAAAAGTGCCTAACCATGTACAAAAGCTGAGACAAGAACTTGCAGTTTTTTTTTGAAGAGATGAAACAATTATATTTTCATGACCTTCTTCAGTGTGAATTTTAGATTGCCATGTTATAGTCTTTCGCTAAAATATTTCAGCAACTCCATATTTTAAATACTAGCATGCAAGTGAAAGAAGAAAATATTTTAACATTCTCTAACGAAATAAAAGTTCTCAGAGAAAACTACATATTTGGAAAAGAAAAGCTGAAGGTTATTTAGAAGTGTTTTCATTGGTAAGTAACACTTACATAAATGAAATACACTCGTTGAGCATTTAATAAATTTAGAAGAAAAATTGAGTTCTTATTTTCCATTACATAAAACTGAAGAAATGATTGGATTAGAAATCTATTCACAGAAACTTCAAATGATTTTGGTTTAACAATAACAGAAGAACTGACAACTGTATCCACTGATTGTGGATTGATTATTAAACATAAGGAATTGTTTTTTCAAACATTTTGGTTTTTTACAAAGAATACATGTCAATATCTCAAAAACACTTTGAACATTTTATTACAATTTCAACATCATATATATGTGAATTAGTATTTTCTACTCTCACAATAATTAAATGCATAAAAGAAAGGAAATATTCAATGTATTGACAAGGAAAAGAGAGTTTGCCTTTTAAATATATACCCAAAACATCGAAGAAATTATTAGGACACATCAGGTTCATGTTTCACATAACATAAAAATGAATTAATTTAAAGTATGCTTCATTGTTTTACAGCACTATTTTATTTGACTTAATTATTATACCATAGTTCTCAAAAATTTATATATAGTGTGCCCACAGTTATTTGTACGATCTTAAATGAGTCCTGGTTTCAAAAAGTTTGAAAACAATGTATAGAATACAAGAGATGAAATAAATTGGAAAGTTAGATATTTATTAAATTAGATAATTTGAAGTAATAAAAGTAATTAAAAATATAATTAATAACAGAACTTTGTTGCTGAACTCAAGAATGAATTTCAAAGATATAAAAAAAATTATTCAAAACCTTTAACCAGTTAACTGATGAATTTAAAAGGAACAAATTTAAAAATTGATTTTTGCAATTTATTACTGCCATAAACATTACATAAATGTGTATCTTGAAATGCATTAGTTTCTTTTTTTTTAGTACTTTTGTCTTTAAGAAGTCAAATGGCATTTAAAGATTAGTGCTAAAGATTGAGAAAAGGAAATTTATAATCAGCCCCCTAACATGAAAAATTATCAAAAATGGTTTACTGGAATAGTAGTATTTATACATTAATTTCATTAAGGTTTTATCTTGGGTCTAGATTCCATTTGTGCACCATAATCCTGAAAGAATCCAATCCACATTCAACTAATTACTTAATGACAATGACATTTTTTTTAACACATTGTGGTAATAACTTGTATTTATAAAAAATTTGAAAATATTACTTAGTATTAGATATTATAGTCTTACTAAGTGTGGGGATAATATTAGGACTTTAAATGGATAGCATAGCCATCAATGACAGATAAAAATAAAAATGAATTATTGTATCATTTATTATTTTTGAATAAAAATACTTCAAAGCAAAAGAGAATTAAATTTTATGAATTCTAGAAAGAAAAAAAAGTATTCACAATCAATAATCCTCAATAGCCAATAATCAGCACCAAAAAATTTTAAGGTTTTAATTATCATATTTAAGGCAGTAAATTATCATTAATTTGAAACCACTTACACATAAATATTTTAACTCGGCATAAAAGATGATGAGATCTTTCTAAATCAATAAATTATCCAGAATATTAATTTTTATTTAAAAAAAATAAATAAATAAAGTTATAAATGCTGCTTTAATATTTTTACAAATATTAAATAATAAATTTATAATTCATAATTACTTACTTAAGCTCTTTCATTGCCAATACCAAGGGATCCATTTCACCATCCAGTTCAACCATCACAGGTGCATTCATTCTATAGAATTAAAAAACAAATTTAAAATCATTAATCTACAAAAAAAAATTTCCAATTAAAGAAAGAATGGTTTGAATGTATATTTTCAAAAATGTTTCTAATTAATTAGAACAAATCCTGAAACTAAATTCAAATTTCATTGTTTTATAAACATAAATAATTGTATTTTGTTTCAGTAAAATTGATGTAAAGATTAGCTGAGTAAACAAACATTTAGATAATAAAAAGTACAAAATAAACCTTTCCATTTAAAAAAAAAAAAAGTTCAGGTGAAACACATCTAATAAATTAACTTCAAATAACAAAAGCTTCAAAAATTTTAGGTGCCAATAAGTCTGTACTATTCAAAAGTAGAAAGATATAATATTTCGAGAAACAAAGTGTGCAACAATGTTAATAAATTTCACGTAACTTATTTATAACATTAAAATCAATAGAATAAATATAAAACACAAACTATTGGGTTCAATACAAAAACAATTTACAAAAAAAAAAAAAAAGAGTGAACAAAATTATCTAGAATTAAAAAAAAAAAAAAAAAAAAAAAAAAAGGTTTTAACATGCTGGAAGCCTCTTCAAGGAGTACAGAATATCATAATCTGTATTATTTCTGCTAGCTAGATACCAAAATTCAAGTTAAATGCAAAATTTTATACATATGAACTGATACAAAAAATTTTGAGATATTGAAAAAGACGATACACGTTCACACAAAAATTACAAAAAATGGCCAAATAAAAAATAATTCATTAAAATAGAGTTGATTTGAATTTTCTAGTCTGGAATCTGAAGACTGAAATAGACCTAGAGGTGAAAAAAAAAATTTGACTTTGTATATAACCAAGAAATTTTATTACCTTTTAATTAATTCAAACAAATGATAGATGCCAAGATAGGTGATTACAAATTAACAAACAAGCATTTTTTTTTTTTTTCAATTTGAAAGAAAAACTATAAAATAAAGAGAATCTTTACAATAGCAGCACTTCAAATAATGAATAACCTGGGATAATTATGATTGTACATCTGTGATGATTAGTTAATTTATTAGAACTTTTTTATTATTTTAATTTTGCAGATCATTTATTTTGTTATTTAAATATAGTGTATTGTACATTAAATCATTTTGAAGAAGCTGATTAATGATAATATTTTTAATAGAACCCAGAGAATAAAGTGGAATTTTTCTGTTTGCTAAAAATATTTATACCTAAGGAATTATCAATATAAATATATATATTAGCATAACAGTTTGATTGATTAAACACAATGGGATATGTAGTAGCTTGGCTATAAATTTATGTAATAGTTTCATAGTAATGTAAATAATGACTATTATTGTTTCTATGAGAATTGAAAATGCATGCATTATAATTTTCTGTAGTAGTAAAAAGAGACAATACTGCAATAATCCTTTAAGATAGTTGCTGTTTTTCACAATAGTAATTTTAAAAAGTAGGAATTCACAACATTTTTCTCAACAATTAAAAAGAGTTGATAAAAATGGTGTCAAAAATTCTTTAAAAGTGTCTATGGAGGAAATAATATTAAAATAATTATTATAGAACTCCTTTTAGACTTCTTTAATGTTGAAAATCCAGGTATTAGGAATCAGCCATTATGGCATTTAAAATTATTTAAAGAAAATTAGCAAACATAGTTTATCCAAGTAGTAAAAATGGTAGCCAATTAAGAGTTTTGTGAAATTCTGGAGAAATAATACAACAAAACTTGATACAAAGATTACTCATTTTTAATAAAAATAATGATTTTTTAATTATCATTTTAAAAGGAGCATTTTAATAAATGTATGAGTTAAAAAAAATTCTATAAGTTATCTTGTAGATAAAAATGTAATAACTTAAAACTTCATACAATGTTGAAAAATTGTATAGTAAAGTCTTGTTGTAATTATATTGTCTCATGTGAAACATAATTTTCAAATGAGATATTCTTATCTTTGAATGAGTCTGCAAAGAATCAATATAGATAATTGTAAAGTATACTTGAACACAACAAATATATACACTTTGTAATAGACATACATCCAACTGAATATACTATAATATGCAACTACAATAGCGAGTAAAGACATTACATAATGTAACTTTTAGGGAATATTAATAACAACCTTAACTGTATATAGTATAAATACATAAAAATTACAATTCCCAAATATGACTTGGCATAATATTTAAATATAATTCTGCATTAAAAGAGTCTATATAATCTAAAAAAGATAACTTGTCATTCAAATTAAAGGATTATCATAATATATGCCTTTATAGCAATTGCTGTAACATTTCTGACAAGAACTGTTAATTTAAATAAATTAACAATGCTATAATAAACAGTTATGTATGCCAAGTTATCACCAAAACAAACTACATGATCATCTGAGCACAGTACAAAATTAAAAGCCAAATTAACACTCACGCTATTTGAAGTGCTCTAGTACCAAGCACCCGAGCTCTTTCATATTTTGTCATATATGGGGATGTAATACGTTTTTGATTTTGCTGAGGCTGATGCTCAGTAGTTGGTAATAATTCAATGTTGTCATCCTATGTTGTACAAAAAAAATAATTACATAATGCAACAAATATATTTTTTAATATTTTAAAATAGCACAAATGATGCAATTTTGCTGCTAATAGTCACATTTTATTGAATAATTTAAATTTTTATAAGCAAAAAGGTTAATGTAATGTAAAGATTAAACATTTTTTTTATATATATGCATCAACAGAATTTAAACAATGCAGCAAGTTGCTTATCATAAAAATGAAGGCAATCATTTAACAAACTTTTTCAAAAATTTATTTATAAGCATTTTTAAGTATATTTATATAGATTACCATGATTTTTTACAATTCTATAAAAAAATCCCTTTATATAATTGGTCAGTGTACATAAAATATCAATTACCCCAACGCAGACAAAATTATGCATCCTACATTTAGTATTTAATTATTAATTAACAATTTTTATATACATTTCATTTAATAAAGAATATTTCTTTTGCAATAAATACAATATAACATCGACTACTAATTTCAAAATATGCAATTATTTCATCCAAAAATTCCATAAGGAAACAAATTAAAATTTAGCATTTCATTAATTTAGACAATATAATAATTAAATATATACATTGAAATAAGCCATTTTAATCCATCAAGTTTATAAGGACAAGAAATATTAAGAAATTATGGAAACAATTATATTACTATAAATAATAAAAATATTAGATTTGAACTTCAAATTATCATTTAAAATGAATAAAAGAATTATAGTATAAATCAGTAAAATATTAATTTATATATATTACTTCATTTTGTTCCATATCATCCAAGCCTTCATCTTCAGGTTCTGCATCATCATAATCTTCTCCAACAGGACTAGAAAATTTTTAAAAAAATTTTTTAAAGATCATTTAACATCAATGTTTTGACATCGTGATTCTTAAAAAAAAAAAAAATTTTATTTTTATTTTAATTATTTAATGTTTTTTTTTTTTTTTTTCACTTTAATCAAAAGGAAAGGTTTCAATAAATTATCATTATTTACTTCAATTTTTATTAAAAATAAAATATAATTGTACTATTCCCACAATAAAATTATGATTTTGTAATCCACACAGTAACTTACATTTTTGTACTGAATATTTACAAAATAAACACACATTTGCATGTGACGATGCAAGTTGTGTCTATAGTCTTTAAATAGGCTTTATTCAGTTGATTATACAAATGTAAGCCATTGATGAATGTAAGAATTTATTATGTATTTTATGGGAATATTAAAAATATGTTTCATTTCAAAATTATACATAAAAAGAAGCTGCGGTTATTAAAAAATATATTAAAATTTGAAGTATCTTTAGATCAATATATATTTATCAAAAAACATTTTCTTTCATGAATACTAAATCAAAGAATAGGACATTTGATTAATAATGTCTATAGAAACAAATATCTGTAAATCTGTGCATTTTCTCCAAAATTAACATTGAATAAAATAATTTTTTTTTAACTAACAGAAGAATATTTAAATTGTTTGCTTTGTTTAGAGATTAGATGATTAAAAAGCATTATTTCTTGCATGAATACAATATAATTTAAAATTGTTTAATTAGAACAAGAATTTATTTATTAATAAAACATTTCATTAAATAAAAAATATGATACTGTCATTCTATTAATATGAAATTTTTTTTTTAGAAACTAAAAATTACCTAATCACTATATCTTTTAATATGCATACAGAATTGTAATTTTAAAATAAAAGTATAAATTTTTTAAAATTTACATAGGATATAAATAGTATTTTAAAATAGTTAAGATACATAAATTTGTAAACACAAAGAATGCCAATGAAACATTGATATATTACTTTAAAAAAAAAAATTTTTTTAATCAACTTAATACAAGCTATGAAGAAATTAATGCTTAAATATTTAAATATGCAAATGCAATATTAATGCATTTGCATATTTTTTGTGAAATTTTGCTTATAAATATCAAAAAATGCAAGAAATAACTGTGTACTTACATGTCAAATGATGTATCATATTAAATGGTATACCAATAAGGTTAATAATTAAAATATTCCCATATAAATCAAAATTATAAATCACATTTACAAAATTTAAATCATGAACTCAATGATTTATAAGCATTGCTGAAATTAATATAAAAGTCATTTTTTTTTCTGCATAAATAATTAATTTTAAAACTATTTGAACTGCAAGTAATATAATAGGTATACTAATGATTTAAAATGTTGATGACACATAATTTTAAATAAATAAGTAATAAAATATTTTTTATCCCAAACAGTGTATTCAAAACAGAAGTTGAAATTAAATAATGTTAATAGCATCTTATATTATTGTGGGACAAAAAAATTGCTTAAACCCCAAGTGACTACAAATTTATTTATTTTTTTCTTAAGTTAGAATAAACTGCATAATAATAAACTACTGTAAAATATTAAATTCATTGGTTATCATGTACAATTGTAAAGAAAGATTATTAAAAAAAAGAGCAATTTATCAAGTATTAAATAATCAAACAATTATTAAGTAAAACAGATTTTTTTTTAAAAAATTATTCAAACACAGAATGATATTAATGTTACATACTCATCAGGTTCATAATCATCAGCCATATTTAGATCTAGAATGAAAAGAGAAAAAAATTATTACATTCATAAACACATGTGACAAAATGCTGTAAGTGCATTCTTAAATATACATGAACTTTCATTTTTCTGATAATCAAACCTGCTTTTAAAATAGCTAAACATACATAAAAAAAAACCACAGAATATTACTAGAAATGAAATATAATTTGTTTATACATTCATTTAAAAATATTTAAGGAATTTATAGTTAACGTCAAAATGATTTCCGAAATATATACACAAAATAAAATTGCTTTATTATAATGAAATTTATAAAAAGATTTAGCATGGGCAACAATAAAATATAACTTACAACAATAAAATCTCAACGTAATTCTATTCCTTAAATTTATGGATATTTCTGTACCAATTTACAACACGACAGAGCAACTCAAATCTCACAAACGACAAGATTGTGCAATAGCAAACAATTATAACTAGACCGAGCAAAAGCACTCTCAGAAGAACCTCCAATCAAATGGCAGTATTTGGGGATTCCTCTTAGACGTGAAATAGGAGTGCTATATTTGGCAATATTCGCGTTTTGAAATAAATTTTTTATTAATAAATATAATTTATTAATATACAACTATTTTTGTTATTCAATAAACATTTTTTTAAATTTATCCTTTATAAAAGAGTCATTCATTTAAAAATTACTAATTTCTTTTTTTTCCTTTTCAATCATGAATGAAATCTTATTTTTTAATAATTATGAGTTTTTATTTTATTTTGTATTTTGTAATTTTTATTGATTACTTTCTATTCCGTTGGAAATAATATTTCTTAATAGATTGAATTTGTATGCAAATAATGTAAATGTTTCTCCATTAGTATTTAACATTCTGGATTTTTGTCAAGGAACTATTTCTTGTTAATTGAACTATTATCAGTTAAAATATCAAAACAATTATGTCAAAGGATAATATTTGTATTTCTTTGTTCTTTTTATTCACCTTTTTGATTATAACTTATCATGAAATAATTATTACGGTACAGCAATACAACTCACATATTTTTCCTGATTGTTTAAAATACTCTTAATTTTAATTATTTATGTTAAGTATCCTATGAAATCTGTTCCCTGTTTCATTTCATTGTTATTACGGCAGCAGAAATTTTAAATTACTATCTACAAAAGATAGCTATTTTTATATCATATTATTATATAATAAGATATAACATTTACGACTGAACTTATAATTCCCTTATCGCTCCGCTTTCTTGGTTACAATGTACAGAACAAATTTAAATGAGACAGAAAGGGAATAACGGAAACTGGACATTTTTAAATCCAAATTTATTTTAAGAAGAAATAAAAAATACGTTATAAAGAGTTAATTGGTTTTATTAAATTAATTTTATACTAAAACTAAAATAATATAAATAATATAAAATAAGATATTTAAAAAATGTCATTCCATTCATAATTATTTTTAAAATAAATACTGAAAATTATTCCGTTTTTTCTTAATATAATAATATTTTCAAATACATTAAGATGATGTACAAAATGTATAATAACAGGGATGAAACCAGTTGAAATAGGGAGAAATCGATAAAATCCAAGTCCAAGAAATCAATAAAAAAAAAGAAAATCTTATTAAAAACCAAAAAATTTTAATATAATAACTTAAATAACCCGAATGTAGCCTTATCAAGGAATACGTCTCTCAGATAATGATAAACCATGTTATATTTAGAAATCACCTTTATAGAAAGTCAACTTATAAATGTGAATAAAGTTGTATAAAGAAAGTAGCATATTATGTGATATTTTTTACTGGGTTTTTAGTGTAATAATGCAGGTTGTTCGTCTTTATCATTGGATGTATGTATGCATAGTATGAGTTTTTCAATTATTATATTAACAAAATGTCATAATTGGTAAATAATGAAAATTCTTTCGTTTTAAATTTCTAATAATATATATTCTCATTACATATCATTGTATTTTTGTCTGTTTTATTCAAATTATTATACAGGCGGCCCTCCCCTTTTTAAAAATTCAACTTTTTAAAAATTTTTGTCAATAATAAAAAAAAATGTGCTTCGATGCAGAACGCTAATGGGAAAAACTAACAAAATTGGCAAAAAAAAACCTGCTCGTAAAAAAAAAAAAAAAAAAAAAACTGCTCAATTTCAGTTTACTGTCGTAAAACTGAAAATTGGCAGTTTAAGAAAAATGGTACCAAAAAAAATTGGACAAAATTAAATTCAGTTATCAGACATTACTTTTTTTTTTTTTTTTTTTTTTTTTTTTTTTTTCATCGGGTTATTTGGGATTGAGTAGATTCGTTCCAAAAAATAGTGAAATATAATTGATTTTTTTTTTGTTTTGTTTTTGTTTGGAATATACTACTGTGTTGTTCCAATAGAGTATCTGAGCAAGAAGTCAAAACAGTTTCAATCTTGCATGAGGGCTTGCGTCAACGTGTTGTGTGTTTCAATTAATTAAAACGCACAACACATTATTAATTAAAACAGATTAATTTAATTTGTTTATGTGTAAATATTTTGTCTTCATAAATTGATATGAGTGAGAGACAAAAATAAGAATAATTAAGCATTCTGAAAATGGTGAATCGTTTGCTTCAGTCGGAAGTTTATACGACGTAAACAGGACTAAGACGTTCAATTGTAAAATAAGAATAAAATTAAGAAATACGTTTAAAATTGTGAAAATATATCTTCAAATAATGTTTCTAAAAGCCACAACATAGTGATATGTAAAATCGAAAGTACTTTGTCTCATTCAATTGATGATTAACTTCAAAACAAAGTTTCTGTGAGTTTTTCAATTATTCAAGCTAAGGATCTTAGTTTGCATGAAGATTGGAAGATTAGATTAAATGAAGATTCTAAATCGATTTTCAAGCAAGTAATAGCTGATTCAAGAATTTTAAAAAGAGATATCCTTTACATAATGTTAAATTCACTGATGAATCGGCTGATGCAGATAAAGTTGCTGCGGAAGAATTTATTTCCTCGTTGTCCAAAATTGTTGTAGATGGAGAATATTCTCTCAGTCAAATATTCAATGCAGATGAAACGGGCTTATTTAAAAAAAATGTCTAATTGTACCTTTTATTGAATATAGAATCCATTGCCCCTGGACATAAACCATCCAGAAACCGATTGGCATCGATTCTTAGTAAAATCTTAGCAGCTGATTTAAAACTGAAATCATTATTAGTCACCAAGTTGAAAATCCCAGAGCATTGAAAGGGAAAGTTAAACAATTGCTTCTTGTCGCTTGGAAATCAAATAAAAAGCCTGGGTTACATATTTAAAGATTGGATCGCTTCCATTTCGTGTCGTCTATCAAGCAATGTTGTAAAAATAATAATTTACAATTTAAAGTTTTATTAATCTAGACAATTCTGCATGACGCCCAAAACCTCTGCAGAAATTAGAACGTAAAGAAAATAAAAGAAAACCTCTCCTGCTATGAGAACAATTAAAGTAGGAGATCGAAAAAGCAAAAGCTATTGGCACAATTAATTATCCGTTACGCGATGTCCCCCCCACACACACACATAAAAAGAAATTACATTATTAATACAACAAAAATTACAGTCAGTTACATTTTACAAAGTAATACAGGCAAAAGATTACATGGTTTTAATTTCAGGACAAAGTAAATAATCATACGAAAGCATACAAGTTTCACAATAGATGGCGCCACGACCATGGCTAATAATAAAAAAAATGCAATAAAATTTAATTTTGCTACATATATTAAAAATTAGGATAATTAAAATTAAGACCACAGAAGCTATTAAATTAAGAATTAACTATTAATTTAAAATTAAATTAAGATTAAGTTAAGGAATTTAAGTTAAGTAAGAAAAGTTAAGTTACGTTAAAATTGAGAGTTAAAGATTTAAGTTAAATAACCAAAAAAAAAATTTATTTAAGTTTATAAAAATCGATAGCCAGTTAATTAAACTAAGGTAGCACATAGTAGCAATTAATTAAAAATTTAAAGCCAAAGACAGCGACTCAGATCCGCATTATTATTAGAAGCGTCCTGTCACAGGGTAAGAATTACTCGATGATGGTGAGTAGATTCCCAGCATTATTTTGAATACTGGGAAAGATTCCCAGGCGGTGTCATATATTAAAATTATATAACTATTAATACCTTTCATACCTATGTTTCTAAAACAATTCTACAATTTTTTTCGCTCTAGGGTTGTAAAGAATATCCCCCAAAAAATAATCTTTGCAATCAACGCTGATATATAAGATATATTTAAATTAAAAATACCATAGGTAAATTAAGAAAACTAAATAAAGAAAAATTATCAAGGGCTAACGCTATCAAGAGTTCAAGGTACTAAAAGTGAATATATATCTGTGCTATATTGTTCTTTTGTTTGGATAATGAATAAATAAATATTAAAAATATACCTTTTAATTTCATTCATATCTGTCTTTAGAATAAAATTTATTCTGCTTATATCGATGTACCAAAACATAAAAAATTATAATCGATGAGGAAATTGTTATGTGGTTTATAGAATTTTTATATGGTTTCATGTCTACCAAAACACTTATCACTTTAAAAAAATTATATAAATAAAAATTTTGATAATTTCGAATTATGGTATTAATTTTTTCCTTCAAGTTTTGCATCAAGTAACAATACATATTGACTTTTTCGGTCGAGTAAATTTCTAAAAGAATTATAATAAATATTGTTGAAATAAGAATGGCCGAGAAGAAATCTATGTATTTTTTTAACTTAATTCGATTCCTGCAATAAATAGTATCGAGATGTGCAAGTTGAACGTTTTAGAAGAGCAAATTTGCAAATGAATAAAAGAGGAATTGTTACGATAATGAATAATTTCAGATTGTAAAGGTTTATTTCATTTGAGAAACTTTAGAAAGATTTCATGCTAGCTGGCTGCTAAGTTGATTAAAGAAACTGAACGATTAAGAACAGTAAGGGAGAATTATAAAAGCCTACATTAAAGAAAACGAAATAAAATAGGTAGTAATAAAATAAATAAAATTAGTAGCTTATGACGATTGTATAAAACTTCTATTTTTTAATGTCCAAATTAGCATGCAAACCTTTTTGTTTTAATTTTGCTTTACAGGAGACGTTAAATAAAGCTTGAGTGATAGTGCCAAAAACACTTCTATTCTGATCGCAATTAGTTAATATGATGGAAGAGATCGAAATGATTTAAAAACATTAATTGTGATAAAAATAATAAAGAGAAAAGAGGAATTATTTATAAAGGGAAAATTAAATTTAAATAATAAAATGAAAATAAATTCGGAATAAAAAATAGCAAGCAAGGAGTCAAAATTTAGAATATTATGAAGCATTCATGAAAAAGAGAGATTTTCCACTATAAGAACTAATTGGGTGGGTCGGGTACAGTACATTAATAGTAACACTATTAATGTAGCCAGCCTCATAAAAATATCGTTTTTCCTTAAGGTGACACACTACAATAGCTAGTAACGTACCACTGGTTATTTAATGTTATTTGAAGATCGGAACAGTTTAGGTGAGGAAAAAACGTTCCGTTTATTTAAATTAACGAATGTCTTTATTTTATGCATAAAAATGGAAGATAATTTCCAATTAAATGTAAAATATTTTTATTTTCTCTCTATAAATTGGTACTATTTATTAAAATATTTTTTATGATAAATTTAATTTAATTTTTCTTCGATTGAAATCATTTAAAATATGTAATTTTCAATACTTTTTCAGGTGCAAATATATTTATTATTAAAACACAGAAAACTTATTTCTAGTTTTAGATGAATCATCTCTATAAAATCACTACTTCAGAAAAGTGGGTATTTATTTCGTCTCAATTTTGTTATCATGTTTCATTTTAAGAACAATATTTGCTCTCTTGACAATATGCGATGTGAATGTGGCACACTTTCATTATTCTTTTAAAGATAATCGCCAAACATGTTCGACTCAGTTCTCTCTTGGTCGATAAAGTAAGTCATTGATGTTATAGGGTTGCCTAGTTCACTATGCTCAAAACAGCGTTTTGATTGGAGGCTCTTTGGGAGTACTTTTGCAGGCTAACGTATTGCTTAGTATCCAGATATTGCCAGACATATTTGCCATAATATTTTTGGCATAATAATAAATAAATAAATCAGAAAGTGTTTAAAGTTATTTCTTTTTTTTTCTCCGAATTTTAAAACAGCCTTTATCAAAAATGAGTAATAAAAAGTAATCTCAGTTAGTATGAGTAAAAAAAATAGTAATAATTAAAACTGCTTAATACAAATGCTGAGAAGCGTTTGATGACGAAGTACAGCAAAAGTCATCACAACTTTTTTGTGTTGATTATCATGCTCTCATTTTAAATTTTATAACATGCTTTTATGGAAAATGTAAATAAATGTCACACGGCAGAATTTCTTCCTTTCTGTTTTAAAAATATCATTTCAAATTTTCCACAAGAGCTGAAAATGGATTTTCCAAACAAACTTTTTTTGTCAGCTCGAATAAATAAGGATAACAAAACTATCCAATCAACCATTCAAACATGCACATGTTTGTTTGTGTATGCATATTGTGATTTTGAATTGAAAGTCTTTTTTGTTGATGATCAAAACAATTATGATTGTGATATTTCTTTCGATGTTTTGGAAAGCATGAACTATGAATGTGTAACTAAAGACCAAAGTGAATACCAAGTAATAAAAATAATCCAAAACTAATTAAAAGAAGTTTTTGAATTTCTATTTTCATAATATTAACAAAAAACTTCAGTATAAATTTTTCACATTTATAGCTAAACAAATTTCAATATAAAAATAAAAGTAAAAAGAAAAATTTTTTTTTTTTTTTTTTTTACTTTTTATTTCTTGATTAAATGTATAAATATTGTAGGTTTTATAAAATTCTTTTTTTCAGTGAACTGGTTCAGCTTTTAGTGATAAAAATGACAAGTAATGCTACACATGAGAACTTTTTAAAATCTATTTGTTTAGTATAAATCAAAGTGAATAGTTATGCTGTCAACATTTTGTATATACACAATCACTGTTACTAATGATTTCTTTGTTTACTTTAGTATATTTTTGGCATAGTGGAAAATTATTGCCGTTATTAGAATCTGTTTCCCATGAAATACTTTTCTAAGAATTTGTATAAAACAGAAACAATGCAATTATATGATGAAGGACATAAACATGTAGGAACAAGAAAAAAAAACTAAAAACATCTAAATTAAAAGGAATAAATAATATTCTGTTAAATAAATATAAAAATTTGTATCAACATTGTTTAATAGAAATAAACAGTTTAACATTAAATTTCAGTCTCCATTGTATAAGTTCCAAATATTATCTTCGTATATTTATAATCTTGGCAACTAAAATTTACAAACACAAAAGAGGAACAGAGTGATTTCTTTTAAAAGGATTTTCAAGAATAAGTACTGAACAGTTTCACAGGTGCATGTATTATACTAGAAAAAACAAACCGAACAGTTTGATTAATGAAATAAATCTTATTTCCATACTTATTATGTTTTAAAGTTAGTAATTATAGCAATTTGAAACATTATCTTTCTCAGTGGCTAGTGGTCATTATAATTATTAGACCACTAACATTACTGGACATATAATATAACATGTATAATAATGACCACTAGCTAATCATCACTATAAGTAGGAAATTTTTAATTTGTATAATTAAAATTTGTTCATAATTGATTCAAATGAAATTAGGTACTTGCATATTAACGGTACCTTGGCGATAGACTTGGCAGTTTGTAAGTGTCGCCAATCTAACAGCTACTAAGGTTACCAAACCAATAGAATAGATTGGTGCCACTTAAAAACCGCCAAATCTATAGCTGCGGTAGCATGTGCTCTTTTATTGGCGCAACTGTCGCCAAGGTACCGTTAATACGTAAGTACCTGAAATTATTCTAAAATTAAGAAGAAGAAAAATACAGACATCATAGAAGAATATTTCATGATTTAACTTCAAGATTTATATTTGCCAATTGACTGCTTTATCTCAAATTATCCAATTGCAGCTTAATAAAGAAAATGAAATAATAAAATATTTCCTGAAATAATACAAATCTTTCCTTTATTTTTTAAAAATTAATCTTAGTATGATAAAATAATTAAAAGAAAAATTTATTATTAAATACTTTATTAGTTCTTTAATTTAGACTAATACTGTAAGATGTTTGTAGAAAGCTATTTATATGAATTTCCCTCTTCTTTTTGTTAAACAAGAATTATAATGATTTTTATGTGAAAAAAGAAAAATAGTAAATATTTGAAAATGCCTTGTAATGAAATTTGATCTTAATCAGCTTTTATTCAGTATTTATTTTTACCCCCATCGTCAACTATACATATTTTTAAATTTTATCTCTAGGAATTGTCTCTAGCTCTCCCAGCCATTGAAACTGATAATAAGAGATTTTTAATTGCTGGAGTAAGTGGAGTACTAAGATGGGCAATAAAATCACATATTGAAAAATTTCCCAATCATTTTTCAAAGTCTTTATTGGTAATATTATCAGGCACCTTTACTTTCTTCTTTTTTTTTGCCATTGTAACCTAATATGATTTAGTTTCTGTAGCAATTTATGCAAAATATTAGGTGTTAAAAATAATTTCATAAAATAAAGGTTTTCATAAATAATTTGGAAATATGATTTTTTACCCCTTGTGTATATTAATTTTATAAATAATTAAAAAAAAAATCTTCAGATTAATTTTGATATTTTTTATAAAAATGATTTCTCATTTAAAAGTTTTGTAAAGATACAATACTTAATTAAAAATATATATATATTGAAAATGTATTTATTATCTGAAGTATTTCTAAATGGCATTTTCATTTTACTGTTAAATTTGTGTTGTCATGTTTTAATAATTTTACCTGACATTAATTTATTTTTCTGACATGTCCTACATTTATTATTGCGTAGATAATTAAATTTCAAAATTGCATAATAAAAAATTTAGTAATATTATTTTTATTTTACATTGTTAATTAATTCACTTCTTTACAAAAATTGTATTTATAAAAACATTTATAACATACAAACAACAAATATTTTATACTAAAAATTTTATTTGTATAGATATTTGAATGCTGCATCATATCCATTTTTAGATTATTTAAAAAAATAAATCAATAAGCACACTTTTTTTTTCTCCATTCATTTTTTAAAATGTTTTTTTCAACTACTTTATTTAATTCGTATACATTATTTATTGAAAATATTGTATACAAAGTTCGCTATACATTTTAAAAATATATTTATGCATTTTTTCTCTTTATATATATTTATATATATATATATATATATATATATATATATATTATATATATATATATATATATATTCTTTCAAATATTTTTCATATTCATAACACTAAATAATAGTAAAATATCTTTCATAAAAAATATTTTGTATTTTTACATTTATTATTTTTTCTTTTTCTCCAGGGCTTTAGAGGAGGATGTCTTGCAGCCTGTGCTGAAGTAAGGAACCATAATTGAAGAAAATAATTCTGATATATATATATATATATATATATATATATATATATTATCTTCAGATTTTAATTTAAAATGCTTTTAATTTTAGAGTTCGGTTTGGACAAACTTTTGTGAAGTTCAGTTGCCTAATTCAGTATGTGAAATGAAATTAACAATGTAAGTAAGCTTGAAAATATTTTTAGTAAATGTGCATGTTTATGATATACTCAATCCTTAATGAAATATATTTCATAATGTATTAAAAATTATATTCAATAAAACATACTTTAACATATATTTTATTCATTTCAATTTATCCATAATAATTCTTATTATTTAATAGGAATAAAGAAGAGGAATCGATCGTAATTCCACCTAGCCTAGTGTTGCTTGAAGCTCATTTAAAAAGCGTCCAGTGAGAACTCATAATATTTTGAAAAGAAAACTAGATATTGCCAAAAAGGCAAAGCAAGTTCGATCAAAAGAATCTCAAACAAATGCTTCAATAAATGCTCCTGTGACAAATATTGAATTTACAGTATATGACAATAATTTGGATCCTATTAAGTCTGATGATGTTTCAAAAACTCTAGAAAATTTAGTTATAACTGAAAAATCTGAAGAATTTAGTCTTCATCATAACTATTTAGAAGGAATTGATCTTACTTTGGCTGACATGATTGCTTTTCCATGTGTTTATTATTTATTAGTAAGTAATTATTATAATTTCTGATTCTTTAAAAATAAATATTAAATTATTAAAAATATCTAGAGGAATAAATGAGATTATCTCTCTGTGTGTGTGTATATATATACAGTCCAGTCACATTAATGTACCTACTTTCGACGTCAACATGAAATAGCCAATCACAAAAGGCAGGTAGCAGCACATTGCAGTGGAGTGTATATAAAGAATTCCATTTAAATATCACATTCCACACTCCACTTAAAGCCAGAATATACAAGAGTGTATATTCTGGCTTTTGACAGGTGGTCATATTAATATGATTGGACTGTGTATTTATATCTTCTGTCTTCGAAAGGAACTTTATAATTTTAAATACCTCTAAAAACAATTTTCTTTTTGAAGATATTTAATGTACTTATTGCGAGATACAAATTTGAACTATGACATTACTTTCAGAATTACAACTTTTAAACTGTTAAAATTTACTAAAAAGAATATTAAATAAAAAAACATTGTATAATTCAAAAAAAAAAAAAAAAAAAAAAAACCTTTCTTACTAAGCAAATGATCAGAAATTAATTAATATATAAATAAGTTATATCTGTTTACAGTGAATTTTTTCAAGGATCAAACACCCAAGAACATTCCAGATATATAAGATAATATTTAAACTATCTTAAAAGAAATCCATATAAAATTATATTGTTTGACAATGTAGTCATGTTTGATACTTAAATTATATTGCATGTTCAATTTTAATCTATGGTACTTTTATTTAAAATAAAGTATTCAGATATGTTTCATATATTTAATTTAAAATAAAAACATATTAATGGGAAAATTTTTGTTACAATTTAATAAAAAAATATTTTTATTTATATTATATTATTATTTTTATTTGTATAATTTATTTTCTTGTGTATAAGCGACATTCAGATTAGAATATGAGAATAAGCAAATTAGTCTGGTTCTCAATTTGGACAAAACTTTCAAAGTGAGTCAACTGTCTCAGCCTTGCTTTGACTACGGTTGATTTTCCTTCATATCAAAGAGATTTCTTGTGGACTCCATTTTTGACCAGTTGCCATTCACAGTCATAGGTAATTTAGCTTGTTTCTCATGGTCAGACTGAGACACTCAGAGCGAGATTGACTCACTTCTCTTGTACTCTTGTCTAGGTCCCACTTAAAAATAGTTGCTTTTCTTAAAAAATAAAAAAAAAAAAAAAGGCTTATTCAATTTCAAAAATGTCCTTATGTTAATCATATTTGCAAACTTATAAAAAATTTGAAGATGAATAACAAGTTACCATTGTCTGAATATAAGTCACACATTATTTAAAAAAAAAAAAAACCCTTAAAAATATCATGTTACAATAATTTTTTTTTTTTATGGTATAATAGTTTATCATAATATAATAATTTTAATTTATCATTATAATTTGTAACATACAATTTGTGTATATTTTTTTTCTTGGGTTTCATAGCTATCAGTTCTATATCTAAAAATGTCTTTTGTCAAGGAAATTGATTTTATATGAAAAAATAAGCAAAGCAATCTTCTAAACATTAAGATAAGTAACAATTGTGGATAATAGAAGTGATCAGACTTCTATTATACTTGATAAAATATAACATTATACATTCATGTGCCAGTTTAGTGGATGAAAAAAAGACTAGGAATGATATTATAAGAATTAATATTTCACAGAAGATCAATTTAATAGCTCATTGGGATACTGATCAAAATTTTCATTTCTCTAGCAAATATAAAGATTAAAAATTGTTGAAAATTATTGTTTTTTTTCACCATAGTTCTTAAATAATAGTATATTGATGGATTCAAAATGCTCTTAAAAACCGAATAATGTTTTGTAATTTTTATGCCATGGATATAAAAGCAGAGTTTAATTCAAATTCGGCATATTAAAGAACAGGCGCAATTACCTACAGATCATACAAGATCTTTTATTTTTTGCAGGCTGGAAATTAGGCATGTATGATTATGGTGTTGCAAATTATTGGCAGAAAATTTTAAAACTTATTAAATTCATATTTAACATTTTCTTAACTTATTAAAATGTTTTACAGACAAATTTACCTTGTGCAGTTATGACACATTTAGAAGATGTGAGAAAGTGGTTGGAACGGATGTTTTCAAACATTTTTGTTAAAAAAGCAGCTACAAAATGTGGATTTTTATTGGAAACATTTTTTCTCTTCAAAGAAGACGTTACTAGAAAAATCATTGTTCCTGTTGTTGATAAAGATAGCTTGTATAAAAGGTATATGTCTAATTTAAATGCAATTCTGTATGTATATTTTTGTATTTAATTACTTACGTGACGTGATTTTATTATACTTTTACAGAGATCCTGCTCATACAAAAATGAGATGTAAACATAAGAGTCCTATTGAGATTTTAACTCATCTTCAAGTAAGTTGTATGTTAAAGCTGTAAGTAAAATAATGGAAAGTATTTACAGTATGTATTTTACTAATTTTTTTTAAATGCATTTTTATATTTTTAAATATTGTACAGCAAAATGTAAAATTTAAAAATGTATAATTAGTCTCCACTGTTTGTAATGAAAACAAATAATGAATATATTTTTTATGAATTTATCTAAATTTATAAGATAAATATTGTTTTTAAATGATATATTGCATATGCTCTAATAATAATTTTAATATTCTTATTAACTAAATTTTTCTAAGCCTTAACCTAGACAGTTTTTACCTTAAGAAATTACAATTGGAAAAAAAATTAAAATACAGTTTGAAATAGAGAAAATTTTGTTAAAAAAATTACTAATATTGTGTAAATGTTTTATATATGAATTCTCATTATTTGTAGAATGCATCAATATATCCACAATACAGCAGCAATTTTTGTAGCTTTTAGAATGGGAGAAATTACCTCCAGATCTTCATCCTGCTACTGGTATAGAACTTTATACATTTTCTTCTTTTAAATGTATATAAGGAACTTTTGTAATTATTATGTATTTAACTCTTTAGTATTTTTTTTTAATTCATTGAATATAGATAATAAACATTAAATGTGCATCAGTATAAAGTATCATAATTCTTTTATTTTTAACTATTTATTTTATCGTGATTTGAGTTTTTTTTATACTCATCTGTTTTCATTTCATCATTACTAGTTTTTTTTTTGTTTAATTCATAGCATCTTTAATAACTTCAATTTTATATATTAATTTGTGAAATGTAATAATATTTCTGTTCTATTTATTTGTTTAATAATTTTGTTATAGGTGATTTACCACAAGAACGCATTGAGAGAAAATGCCAGCAAATTGAAAGTATGGTTACAGCAGTTTTAAAAGTTGCTGTAGATGGACAAATTATTGTTGAATTTTGTGCAGGTGGTGTAAGTTGATATAAAATTCTTTTTAATTTTATAATTAATTCTATATTAGGAATATTTTAATAAGTATGTTTTAATTATGATGGGTTTCAGTTGTTTTTATTAATTTTATATCTAAAATAGAACTTAACCTAACAATTTGTAAAATATTTAAATTATTATTTTGTTTTTTCTTTTATATTTTTAATTTTTATTATCATAAAAATTTCATTTTAACTGTTCTCAATTTTTCATACTTATGTTCTTTTAATAACATTTAATTTTATTGATTGTCTTCTCTTTTCTATAGAATGTAAAAGTAAATAATTATTTATTCCATTCTTACCGATATATATAACTAATGTAACATTATATCCGGCCAGTTGCAAGTAGTCGGCATTCATTGTGTGCAAACATAGGAAATCTAAAGCAATTTTTAGGGATATGGTTATTCAAATTGTGATATCATCAGTGTAAACATTTATAACTATGATTTTGAATGCAATTTGCACACTAAGAAAATTGTTAATATTCAATAATGGGTAAATGTTTTACAATATGCAAATAAGACCAAAAACAATGAAACTTTTTATCACATTTCCAAATAAAGAATATGGCTGTCCTACTTGGTTTTTATACTAGCCATAAAAAGACAACATATACTTTAAATGAATTTGTTAATCATAGCTTGTGAAAACCAATATGCCAATCTATGTGCAAATTTTCCATAAGCTTGGCTTTTAACATTTAAAGGATATTGGCAGAGAATTAACTTCCAAATGGTCTTCTTGAAGTATTCCAAACATGCTTTTTGGGATTTAAAAGCAGTAACTTCACTGACTGTAATGTATAGAAAATTCCTTTTCTTTTCCAAAAAAATTAGCAAAGTAAGCTTATGTGACATCACATTATCATCTTTAACAATTAAATATTCCCCTTCATCTTCCCATAGAAGCTTCACATCCATAGATATCCTTAAACCTTCAATATTTTCATAAAAAGATGCAGTCAGGCATGACCTACCCACATGATGCATCCTCACACAAAGATTCCACTTTCATCTAATTGATTTGATTTCTTTACATTAGGACAATGATGAGTCTCAGGTTTTCTGAAGATGAAGAATAATAAACTTTTGGGCACTGAATCCAAACTTAATGAAAAGGACATAGTCTCATTCTTGTTGTGTCCAAAAATCTTAAATAAAACAAAAAACCTATTCGAAAAGAGGGACTCTCTTTTTGTGAACCACTAAAGTACATTCAAACTGATTGCCAAGAGTATACTTTTTCTGTAATATATTTTTTCAAAAAGTTTGTTTAGAAATTGTTTTTCCAAATGCAGCAGATATTTTTTGAGAAAGTTCTATAGCCTTCATCTCTCTATGATAGTGTATTTAAAGCTGTTAATCTATCCTCTTCAGGAATTGTGGCTCATGCTCCAACCTCCTAGGGATAGTACCAATTGTTTGGTTTTTTTGGTGCCACTATTCTTTTTGATTGGCAAAAAAGTATGTTCGGTTTTTTATCATGTATTTAAATAGTGAAAAACGAAATTATTTTCTTACTAACCTAATACA
Organism: Caerostris extrusa; assembly: GCA_021605095.1. Classification (NCBI taxonomy): domain Eukaryota; kingdom Metazoa; phylum Arthropoda; class Arachnida; order Araneae; family Araneidae; genus Caerostris; species Caerostris extrusa. Next base: position 197,404 of record BPLR01003240.1, read on the forward strand.
AGCTTGTAAAAATTGAGCTACTTCAAATTTTAAAGTACCAGCCTGCCAATTTCCTCCATATTAGTGCATTTTCTAAAGCAATATGCCCCTATCTTTTCTCCTGTAGTACCCCTTAAATGTTTTCATTTTTAAGTATTCAACCTTTACTGTTAAACTCCCTATCCTTTTTTTTTTTTTTTTAGCAAATTAATCAAATGACTCAAATTGAGAACATTTATAGGCTTTTATTTTTGATTTTACATTTAAAAATTTTTAAAAATAGAAACATAACATAAGAAATAATAATAATAACAATTTAGTAGAGTTTGTTTCATGGAGAGGGGATTTTCAAAAGCATGGTCAAATGCTGACTGATATAATCTCATGTTAGAAGCAGCATTAAGCATATTTGCATATATGCTTATATATTTGTGTATTTATGCTGCTCCTGACATGAGATATGCTTCTGCATATTTATGCAGCTTCTGGCATATATATTTGCATATTTATTTTTAATGTATACATTAGATACACTTTTTTGACAAGTTCTTTGTTCACGAAAATAAGTGAATATTTTATTGCTTTTTACTACTGAGTTCTTGGTAATCTTCTTTCATTGCTGTCAAAAATTAATGAGATTTCTTTTTTTTTGAAATCAGTTTGTAAAAAAAATAATCAATCAAAGGGTGAATCAATATTTGTGTTTCAGAAACTGATTATTTTTCGTTTGGTTGAAACAATATTCATTGAATGGATTTGAAATCCATTGTTCTCTGCAATTTTTTTTGTAAAAAAACCGTCTAAAGAATTAATGATTAATGAAATGAACAATTATACTATTTTTTATTCCTTTTGATAATTTCAGATAAGAAAGTTAAGTATCTCAAAGCTTCATTCTTGCTTTGCCCTTTTCAATATAAGATTCTCATGAATTCATTTTTTTTTCACAGACAGTCTCTTACCAACAGACAAATATCTTGCTTTATGTAGAGAAAGATTTCAAAATTTTATGCTTTATTTATTTCATTATATCAAAACTTATAATTTTTAATTTTTTAATTTTTTTTTTTGCAGTTATACATTATGTTTCAAAAATATGTTTACATTTCTTTTGAAACTTTTTGTATATTAATAAATGTAATATATATATTGATTTATTATAAGAAATAAAAAGATTTAAACAATTCATTATAATTCTTTTATTAAAATTATTTATTACTTCCATTTTATTGTATTATTTTCATTTAATAAAACCTATTTTATTATTTTTCTTTGAATTATTTGTTTTAATATTATTTTCACATACAGGGGCATGTTGGATTGCTTCTTGCATACTTCCTTCCTAGTTGTAAGGTAAGTTCATTGTAGTTTAATATAAAATGCGAAAGATATTAAATTTATATATTATTTTTTTATTTAATTATTGTAGCAGAATATTAAATAAATTATTTATTACTACATAGTAGTAACTATTAAATTAATCAGTTATGAAACGTTTGTATAAACATGTTGAAGAGTTTCATGTTATAATAAAATTTACTGTTGTTGAAGAACTTATAATTTCAAATATGCATGGTATATTTGGCTTTGAATAAAACTTATATTTTGAACCTTATTGATAAAAATTTTACTGTTTGAGTTTGTGAATACTTTTAAAATTTAGAATAACATAAGATTGTGATCCATTTTCAGTGAATAAAATATGCAGATATATAAAGAATGCTAAAAATCAAAACATAAATTTTTAAAAATTATCTATATTTGAATCTTAATAACGAATACATTATAAACATTTTATATGCATTAAATAGCATCTTTTACCAAAGAAAGAGACAAATAAAATATTTTGACTGCTATTATATATATATATATATATATAAAGAATTATAACAAAATTATAGTTCATTCACTGCAGACTATATTTGAAAAAAAAAAGTTGAAAATCAAAGACACTCATGTTGTTTTTAAGCAATCTATTCTATGTTAATTTTCTATTTTCAAATGATAAGTCATTTTCTTCTATACATTGTATGCAATGTTACCAAAGATAAGGAATTGATTAGCATCGTTGTGTCTCTTGCCATTATGCAATAATTTGTAGATTATGATTCAGCCAATTTCTAAACTTGTTGTAAGATTTGATATATTAGTTGCTAATCTGCAATTGAATCTTGTTTACATAGCATACTGTTTTTAGTTGCAATTTGTGTTTTTTTTGAAAATTTGCTGTTTAATTTAAAAAATTAATATTAGGTTAAAAATTTTTATCAAGCAAATGAAAACAGTAGAGTTATTTTCTATATGTGTTTATGTATTTTATGTTTAAACATCTGTGGCTTATATTTTTTATTTATCTATATTATTGTATATGCTTTAATAAACAACATATAAATGTTTTTATAGTGTAAACAAATATAAAGAAGTATATTTAAAAAATAATTTAAGAAAATATTAAATAGCAACAAATAAATTTAACCAATTATAAATTGATTCAATTTATAACAAACAGAATCTGTGGTAGTCAAGGCCTACCTGTATATACTTAATTTTTTGTTATATATTTTATTTTTACATTGTTATTTATTAAAATTAATGCAAAAATGCATATATTTTATTTTTGTACAAATATATCTATTTAATGATTATTACAATTCTGCATAGAATTTATCATTATTTCTAATTTAAATCCTACATGATATATGTATTAAGAAATACATTTAAATAATTATTTTTATAGGTTATTTTAATAGAAAATAAAGAATCTTCTATTTTCCGAGCAAAGAAAAGGGTTGAATCCTTGAATTTAAAAAATGTATTCTTTTATCAGGTAAGAAGATATAGTTGCATTAAGTTAATTAATATTAATATATAATGTAAATGAAAATAATGTTATGTTGAAAATAATAAAATATATTAATCAGATTTTATATCAGTTTGAAAATAAAAATTCCAACATGAAATTATTTTTCAGTGCAATTTAGATTATTTCAAGGGATCATTTGATTTAGGTGTATCTTTGCATGCTTGTGGAGTCGCAACAGATTTAGTCATTCAACAATGCATTAAACAGAGAGCTTCATTTGTATGCTGTCCTTGTTGCTATGGTGGTGTACAAAATACCCATTTACTAAGGTACCCTCTAAGTAAAAGGTTTTGCAGTACATCATTAGCTTATGAGGTATGCATAAAAATATCTTAAGTATGGAAAGCATGTAAAAATATATGTGAACTTTTAAGTATGAAATGATCTTTTCTATTTATCAGCTATTATATACATGTAAATTTCTTAATTATATATAACTTCAACATTGAAAATAGTTTAGCATTTGAAAAATGTACTAGAATAAAATGTTAGTTTGAAAAATCAATATATTTCTTAAAATTACTAGTATTAATTTAATGTGCTATAGATAAAAATTTTTAACACCATTTAAAGTTCGTAGAACTATAGATATATTTTTAAAATTTTATATTAAATTTTCATACTTCTTCGATATTGTCTAACTAAAATTGTAGTTTATATGCACAACATATAAATTTAAATAGAAAAGAAGATATTTATTCCTTTAGGATTTTTAATTGATTTAAAATGTGCTAAAGTTAGTAAAAATTTTTTTAGTAAGTTCTCAAAAAATACCAAACTGTAAGTTTCTTTTTCAGTTTGTTTGTAAGGCATATTTCTTAACTTGTCTTGACTTGGTTTGAGATGTATGCTGTTTTAACTCAATTTATTGCATATTTCTTATATTATTACATTAGATTTTTCATTATTTTTTAGTTTGTGTTTTGGTGCTACTTTTTTTTTTTTTTTTTTACTTTTATTTTATTAGTTTTAATAATATTAATTCAATTGCAGTAATATTGATTAATTATTGAATTTATTGTTATCATAATATTTTATATTTGTTTAATATGTAATATATTAATTTTAATTGAAGATGTTTATAAAAATTATTAGTTTTAAAGAAATGTCATCATTACTTATTTATTTTTTTCAGTATTAAGAAACTATTTGTTCAATTTAGAGTTTATCCATGTAATAAATAATAAAATTAACCTAATAAGATTAATTAATGTTTAACCATTAAAATAAATAATAAAGTTTTTAAAATTTTCAGAAATACCTTTTCTTGCTCATTGTGCTGATAGAACAGAAGTTAATACACCTACTGCTGAACAGGGTAATTATTAATTATTTATTTTTAAAACAAAATATTCTATCATTACATAAATAGCAATTCTTTACATCTTTTTTGTGTAGACTTTTAGGATATTGAGTTTTTTAAAGTTATTGACCTCAGTGGCTTCCAAACTACAGGTACATAGATTTCATTAAGATAAAATGCAAAATAATCTGAGTAAATAGAAAAATTTCAATAAACAATATTAAAACTTTTTGAATTTTAATTATCAAAAATTCCAGAATTATTAATAATTACTTTCTAATTAGTATGAAATTCCTGTTTTTTTAATTGAAAACAATTAATGATTCTGATTCCTTTCATAGCAAATTATTTTCATAGAAATTTTTTTATTATCAAATCTAAATATTTCTCAATAATTTTGAACTTTTACTAGTATTTTTTTAAAACGTATATGTAACGTGATTTTTTAAAACAAATTACAAATCATTCCAATGATGGCCTGAAATTTAAATGTTCAGTTCTATTTTTGCCGTAATTAATAAAATATTTGTTAGTTATTATTACCCATCTATAAATATTAGATTATTGTAATTAATAATAGTTTTGCATTCATTTATTCTGAAAATTTTATTTTGGATAAACATAAACACACTATTAATATATTATTTTAATAAAATGAACTAAATATACTACAAGTGCTCATATTTCAATTTTGCTTGATATTTTCCCTTATTGTTTCCTTAAAAAGCAACACTACATGCTCTCAAATGTAGCATGAGTTTGATATAGATTAAATAAACAAATATCATTTCAAAGTGAAGTAAAATTAAAGCTTTGCTGGTAAAGATTTTCAAAAGTTCTTATTTATGCCAATATTATTTACAATAATAAAGGGATTTTTAATTGATTTAGCTGCTTTTTATATTATGGTTTTTTCCCCACTCTGTTAATTGTTCATCTATTTTTTATCAACTGAATTTAAAAAATCTCACGCTAAGTTACAAAAATGTAAAGGAACTGATATTTCTTGTACTGAATTCAAATATTTGATTATTACACATCTCTATTAATACTCTCCATTTTATATTAGCAATTAGCAAACTGTACTCAAGCACACTGATTATGTAAGAAACATACTATAAAAGAAAATAACTTATAAAACCTTTTATTGTTAATTTGATGTTATTGAATTTATTATTTTGTAATATAGACCATAAAAATGATCATGCTTAAAGTTAACCGTCATTATATTCTGTTAATTTAGTTAATGTTTGGGGAAAAAATACAATAATCTGAAATTAATAAAATATATAAGTGTGTATTTATGCGATAATACAAAAAAAGAAAGTATGCATTTCAAAAAGATCTGGTTTTGTGTTTTTACAAGAACACTCAGGGCTGTGTATGATATTTGGCTCAATGGCTATGATATACAAGTGCTACATTATTTCTATCCAGTATTTTTTTTTTTTTTTTTAATAATGAATTATTTTGTGTTTTCTTTAGGTGAATTATGTATGGGACTCATTGATTCAGATCGAGCATTTTTTGCCCAAGAATATAATTATGAAGTCCTACTTACAACTTTACAACCTAAGTCATGTTCACCAAAGCACAATCTTTTAATTGGTAGATCACCAAATCTGCAGGAAATTGTAACTGTATAATGTGGATGTTTTATTTATTTTTATTAATAAATTTTTCTTAAAATTTGTGCATTTAATTAATTAAAATGGAAACATTTAAAATAATGTTGTTCTTTAAAAATAAATTCAGTGTGCAGATGAATAAAATAATAAATTGGATCACTTTTTAAAAACTTATTATTAAATTATTTACTTATGAAAAGTGCTATATCATTTTCCTCTACTATTTGTTTTATACTTTTTTATACATGCATTTCGTTCTTATATATACATTTTTTTTTAAGAGTGAGACTTTTTATTAGTGTGTCCTGCAAAAAGTGAGATGTGTGCATAGCCTATTGCTGAAGGCTGAGAGAAATCCGATTTCACTCTAATATTTATTTCAAGATAAAGTCTTTTCAAATGAATGATAGTTCAAAAGTATTATAAGGTTAGCTTTGTTATGCAGTGAAATATGTCTTATTTGTATTGTCTTACAATAGCTGTTTGGAGTCTTGTATTGAAGAATGAAAACATTGTGAATCAGAATGGCATATCCTTTGGACCAATATACTGTTTTAATTTCATCTAAAATTTAATGCATGTAGCAGTAGTTTTATGATGATTATAAATAAAATTAATGTACATAACTTCACAATTTCTAAAACTTTCTTCTGTACATAATCAAGTTTCTAATTTTCATTGACAATTTATTTTTTAAATGCTATTCCGTACTGAATTGCTTTGATTCAGGTGTGTAGGCTCCTCCTAAAATTCATCACACAACTTAAAATGTACCATTCATTCATTTTCTTAGTGAATCAAAACTTGTAACATTTTTAATTTCATTAAATAGTTGATTTATTCATTTTGCTGTGATTTTCCAAATTTTTAATATGTGCTGAATAAGGATTTGAACATTGTATGAATTATGTTTGTTTTATCATTAACTTTCTGGAATGTTATCTTTGTGAAATTAATAACAAAACTAATCTTGTTTATTATCATTTTTATTTAGTTAATGCAAGTGTTATATTCAATTATTTAATATTATTAAAAATGCTGAGAATATTATGTAAATTATCCTTATTGAAGAATGAATATGATCAAGAATATTTGTTCAATTTACTCTATTGGTACATTTATTGTGGAATGATGAGCATGAGCATGCTTGATTATGTTCTGAAATTTCTGTAAATTGGAACATTCCAAAAATATGTTGGATTATGTTTTCAAAACGTTTATTTTTCCATTTCTGAAACTAATATATTTTTAAGCGTATAATAATGCAACAGAGGATTAAAATATATTTTATGTAAGATGTGTTTTTTTTTTTTTTTTTTAAATGTTAGATAGGATTCAATTTAAAATCCTCAACAAATTTTATATTGCTGCTTTACTGGAAATGTGATGGGGATTTCTGAAAATTTGAAATGTTCTCAAAATTTTGTTGGTACCCCAAAACATTCCTGGATATATTTCTTAATGTTTTTTTTTTATAACTGACATTTTGACCTGATGCCATTAGGTACAAGAAAAGCAGATTTTTAATGTTGCCCAGGTTGCATTATAAGGGATTAACTACCATAGACATACATTTTGCCATTGCAATTTACAATGCCTACTTCTTCTGACCTACGAATTTATTGTGTTCATCTTGACATACACATTCTTGAACTTTATTTTTATATCCTCTCTCTTTTTTTTTTTACATCGTTCAGACTACAGACCTCATCGTTTTCTAGTTACAACTTATCATCTTCATTCGTTATGCATAAACTTTTGTTATTTTTTCACCCAGAATATAACATTTATGTTGATATTTATTTCTAGTAATTAATCCATTTTATCTTTTGAATAATTTTTGATTGGTGGAAGTTCTCTGACCCACATGTTTGCTGCGCATGGTGACCTGTGTCGAGAAAGAAAGGGAAGCCTGGCAATTGAATGTTGTTGGAGTTGCTGTTACTTTATAAACAACATGTCACTTTCATATTTTGGTAGCCAAAGTTGTGGTACATCTCAGTTTCTGGAAAAAACTGAAGTCACTTACCATTCAAAACCCAAACCTGCTGACTCTGCTTCTTTTCTTTCAATTTGATACCAGCTCCATTTATATTTACCACTTTTAGCTGTATCATTTATTAAATTCGGAAAAACACCATCAACTGCTTAAGCGAAATCAAATATGCAAATCCAGTTAAAGACGAAAACAAAAATGTAAGATAAAAATAAACAAAATTCAAAACATTTAATTGGGGGGAAAACAAAGAATTCGAAGGATGCATTTCTTAAAAGAAATTTAACAGCCGTCTTTTACTCTATTAGAACAGAATCCATATCAAGGGAAAGTTTTGATAATAGTGACACAGAATATAATAAGGAAGAGATGATTTCTGACTGATTGTTTTAATTAAATTTAGATCTATTCAGTTAGCAAGATATTATGTTCAGTTTTTACCATGTACCTAAATGGTGAAAACAGAAATTGCTTTCTTGCCAGCAAATAATTAATATTAACTTTATGGCATGTAAGTTGTCAAGTTTTAAAATTATCTTGGATAAATTATTTTATGTCCGTATTTGTGCGAAATATATTTTAACTGATTTCATGATACTAGTCTTGCTAATAACTTTTACTATTAAAGTAAGATGGTTACATGATTTAAAAAAATGGCTAAAAACTGGCCCTTGTGCCATTAAATAACATCAAGCAAGCTACTGCCATTACAGCGCCCACTACAGCCAAAAGTCAATTCCTAGGCATCACCACACTTTGCAGTAGATAGACACATCTGAGAGAGTCGCAGATAAGTTGTTTTTTATCTTTGCGCTTTGCTAATCGTTTATAACATCATGCCACTTATCATTTACGATGGCGTGCAAATTTAATCGTGAGCAAATAGAATGCCGAAAATATCCAGAGTGTTCAAAAGTTAGTTACTTGAAAATAAAAAAGATAATTAGCACAGCAAAGTGCATTGAAGTGCGTTTACCCTCAGCAGTATTCGATTGCAGTCAGTTAAAAGTTAGCTGCAGGAAAAAAAAAAAATACAAGGTCAACATTGAGGGCCAAAAGCTGGCCACGAACATGATAAGTTTTCTACAATGTCATTCCATTCTCGAAATGTTAGGAAGGCAAGATAAATGATTGTCCAAATCCATCATGACAACACCATCACTATTCATGTCGGTAGCTAATGTGTCTTTGGTTTCGCTTCAATTTTAAATGTTTGTTTTTAATCTGTTGTTCTAGTGAGAAAAGCCGAAAATTTATGGACATACTGAGTGAGCTAGCTAACTAGAACAGTTAGAGGAGCCAAGAATTCACTAGCCCGTTGTTCGCGGAAACATTTCCAGACAACAAAATTGTTTCTAAGTTTAGTCGTGCAGGAAAATTTGTTTTGGATTCGCTTCGTGCTGTCGACAATATTTGACTGAAGATGTCCGCTTTCCTAACAAGATCGTGGTCTGTTTTGAAAAATCTTTCAACACGATACTAAATGGACTTGGCAGTATGTCTGGTATGGAGAGGGAAAAAAAAAAAACCGGTAGGTCAACAAGATTTTAATTTTTTTTTTCTTGGAGACGCCGTTGCGAGTAATTTTACGAGTTTTAAGAATGGTCTCAGACAAAACTTCAATTACTAGTAGATAATCCAAGTTTCGTTGGTCGGCCCAAATGTAAATTAGTTTTTTTTTTTTCAGGTATGTTAATTTCTGATATGATAAAAGCTGGAGAAGATCGGGAAATCATAAACATTGGCTCATGTGATTTATGCGACTTTCCAATATGTTTTTTCTGAAAACTGAGCGACAAATCTTTTCATTTTTAAAATCGACTTATAATGTTTTCAAATATTCTTAAGCTCGTTGGTCTTATTAAGGACAAAGTAGCGAGTTTCCTATAAGGTTTTTGTGGGTGTCGATGGCCGGTTTGAGTGCGAAAAAGCAAAATTATTGAAGTGAAGAAATATTTCAAAGCAGTTAAAGGTTTACCCAGAACATGGTCTGTTGAAACTGTCTGAAGAATCATGTTCTTTCCAACCTCCATTTTGTTTTTTGTACGATAACGACCTAGTTTTAACCATTTGTCAAAAATTTTCAAATGTATATGCTTGTATTTCAGTTTCTGCACCCAGCTTTTGAAGAATTGCTTCGAGACCATTTGGCTTAAGGCGCTTGAATGGCCGAGTGGCTAGCGCTCTGGCGCTCGGTACCACAGATTTCTAGTTCGAACCCGGCAGGGCCATGGATGTTTGTAGTGGTTCGAATCCACTTTAAACCGTAAGCCCGGTCTCATATGACTGTAGAGCGTCATAGAGCCAAATCAGAAACTTCTTACCCGCATCATACCTAAATTATAAAGGGGCAACTCAGCTCTAGGCACAGTGATGTGATGTGGTGTGGTGGGGGTAGTAGGAGTAGGCCAATTGGCTAGCGCTCTGGCCTTTGGTACACAGGCTTCAGATTCGAATCCTGGCGGGGGCATAGATATTTGTTAGTGGTTCAGAATCCACATTAAACTGTAGATCCCGATCTATTGATGTATTAGCCCAAAGGGTTTACAAAATGACCATAGGGCGACGAATCAAACCAAATCATTAAAGCAGAAGCCCTAAATGATACAAAAAAATTTTACAAACTTTCAAACATTAACTCGTATCTTCGATGCCAATTCAGAAGTTTGTACTAAAATTTGTATGAAATTCTCTCTGTTGAGACTTTGTATTGCCAAGGATTTGGTATTGAATGACTGTTTGGCAAACGAAGTTTCCAAAAAACATTAAAAATCGAATGTAAATCGTGCCTTCTCAAAATTGCCGAGTGAAGTCCGTTAAATACCAACTTATTCAAGCTCCACACATTTGAATGCTGCAATTTGTGTTTAAACTTCCAGGTTTTAACCATATAGTACTTATTTCTTACTTTCAGTTTAGTAAAATGAGCTTCTGCTTCCTATTGTTTAAAATAGGTAAATGGAAATGTTAAACAGAATTTAAGGAATGTAAGTAAGTTAAATAGAACTGTGTGATAATTATTTATCGTTAATTTTCTCTTAATAAAATTTTTAGTTATTTAAAAATTCAAAATGATTCAATAGCCAATGCAATATTTCCAGAAGACCACAGTACTCAGTAACAGCTACAATCTACAGCTGATAGAAAATGAGGCATAAATCACTATATCTCGTTTTTATTGGTATTGCAAAACATAATTTACTTAGAAGGCTAAAAAATTAAAGTACAATTAATTTGAAGTGAATGTAAATTCATTTTCCTCTTCACATGAATTATTCCACGAAGAAATGTCAGATAATTACTTTACACGATATAAAAAGTGTTGACAGTAAAAAGAAAATTATACGTGGAAACACTTTCTTTTTATCGAATGTTTTTCCCCGGGAGAGAAGATTGTTGTCAAATTTAATTATTATTACCTTGTCAAACTTTACTAAATGATGTAAAATCAGCCTGTAACAACAATAAAAAAATTCAGTTTGGGAATTTTTCGTAACGATATCTTCGAATAAATGATTTAATACCTCACAAGAATAGAAAAAAAATTGCAAGAACAATTATTAAAAAAATATTTTTAAACAGAAATTAGTGTTGCTTTTTTAAATTATCTAACTGTAACATGTTTTGGTTTTTCTTTTACTAATTAGATTATTGTAACTCAAAGTGTTTACGAAAGATAAGAAAAATCAATACTAATTTGGATAGGATTTTTTTTTATAACACAAGGAATATAACTATATATCTATCAGTAAAAAAAAATTATCACTTTGCATATAAATAAAAATAACTTTCCCTCTTCTATGTACAGCTATATTATAATGGCTCATTTGAAGTTACATGAATATATATTGATTCTGTATTAATTACAATATTAGATAATATATTCAATCACCATTACATTTGATGAAATTAAAGATTTTTTTTTTTCAGAAATAAGTGTAAAAAATATTTTTAATTAAACAGGGGAATTACTTCACATTTGTTTCTATTATCGAATTACCTCTTTTAATTAAAATAGAAACAAAACTTTTAAGCGAAAATAAAATTTATACCAAAACGAGATTTGTGGCCATTAACTAATGCAATTATGTTCATTAATTGATGCAATTAAGTGATTAATTCTTGTAAACGCTAAGCATTAATTAATATAAAATTGTAAATGGCAAAGTTCAGACAACAAAAGAACCTCTTAGAGGTGCTATTTAATCTATTAAAGTCCAAACTCTTTCCCACTTAAAGGAAATGAGTAAAATTTAATGTTTTTCCACTTAAAAGAGTCTAATTAAGATTACGAAAGTGAAAGTGAAAAAAAAAAATTATTTATATTTATATAAGTTACAAAATGTTGCGAAAACCAATGGCAATCCATAGCGATTACATTCCAATACATGAAATTTTTAAAAGCTGTGTTATGTAAAAACCCATTACATTTTCTATGCGTAGTCATAAAATAAAAACATACTATAGCTTCATAAAGTTTTTTCTACGCTGCATTTATGAGAATGATTAAAAAAATAAAGGAAAAAAATTCTGCAAAATTGCCTAAAGACAACGATTAATCGTTATAAAAATGATCTTGTAAGAGATTTCATTTATTTTTTCACGTTGTAGCATTTCGTTCCCAGGGGAGAAGAATGTAAATTCTTTAACAAGTACATAATAACAACCCAGCACTCAAATTTGACAATAGATAAGCAGAATCGTGGATATTTATATTACATGCAATAAGTGTTTTGTACTAATAAGAACAACCTTTCACTGATAGCAGATAATCACTGTCATGGATAATGAGATCTCATGAAATTAGCGATTGTCTGTTCGCCTTTCACAAGTCGAAGCAATTATAGATGAAATATGGACTATGCCATGAGTTTTTGCATCGTGATTGGTGATAGACCATGGGCTGAGGAAGTGTCGACTCCACAGAACAGAGAGGGGAACTACGCTTGACGGATTTTCAAAAAGGGAGGTTTTTAGAGAAGTAGAGGTTTTGCAACGAGTCGATAAATTCTCTTTTTCTGTGAAGTGATTGAACAGCTCAGAAATTCCACCTGTTTCCAAAGCGAGGCCCTTGTGGTTTCCTGCATCACGCAGTGCGATAATTAAGAACTGTCGTAGACTGGGTGCATTAGATTCGCCGTTCATTCAGGGAACTCTGAAAATCTCCGACTTTGGAGTGAACTGCACTTGTGGATCTAATTTATATCTTTAATTTTTCATTTTTTGTATATATATATATATATATATATATATATATGTGTGTGTGTATTATTTAGCATTATATAATGCTTGTAAATAAAAATTAAAGTGTTTCCATGAACCTGAAAGTGGCCCTCTCTTGAAGCATTATAGGTCTAGTATAGGCTGAGGCGTTACAACATACCCAAGAAAACTTTCTCTATAACACGCAATAAAAGGGATTTCAAAAATTTATTACAGGAAAAAAAAGATTATGTAATGTTGCATTACCGCACAGTCAGTCTTAATGTGTTAAGACCTTTTATTTACGTTGTCTTCTTGAATGAACAATATGGTACTTAAACAATGATGCCATGGTAGTCTAATCTTGTGTTGATTAGTTATTAACCGTAATTATTCCTCTACTAGAACCTAAAATATTTAAACCGTGGCGCACCTTTCTAAAAAAATACCTTCTAAAAGTATTCACGTTACAATACCCATTTCTAAAAAACCCTTTCTAAAAGGAATTCTCCACGTTGTGTACCTCAATAACTAATTAAAAGAAACATTTAAATAAACACGGGTAACGTTTATTTTAAATCACATATCGAAATTCTTCAGAAGCTCAATGATAATGTAGAGATTACACACACATGAAATAAATATACGAAACAATTTAGTAAAAAAAAATATTGTTTACTTTTAGCATTTACGAATTTAAATTATAGCATTTAAGAAAAAAATTTATTAAACTAATAATAAGTGAAAATCCAACAAATTTAAATGACATTCTGAATTTTACCTACTAATGGAAACACAAGAAATAATTGATAAAAATAATTGTTTGCATCAGAGGTAATCAATTATGTCATTGTATATATGTACAGTATTTACATTCTCAAATTAAAAGAATTCCAATGTAATTTTTAAATTACAAAGAACTCAATAATTTTTTAATAAAAATTAACCAAAATTAACAGGAGGTTAAATTCCAACCCTTAACTATGCAATTAATTCTTATGAAAACACAGTTAATTCATTTTGCATTTTTAAAGCCATGTGAATTTTGGTTGAATTTACATAAAATTTATAAAAAATGCGTTTCATAATTTATGAATACTTACTGCATAATATAAGATATATCTCTCTTTGTATTTCTAAATGACAGGCAAAATATCTGAACTATCAAGTTTTTAAATTAAAAAAAATTGTTTAATCAATCATTTTTGAAAAAAAAAAAAAATTGAATTAAAAAAATTTTATGAATTTTTGTAATGTATTAAGATGGTTTAACAAAATTTTAGAAATTACAAAAAAATGAAATGTTTTATAATAAAATGTAAAATAGTAATTAGAATAAATAAATAAAGTACATAAAAATGTTTTTTATAAATCACTTAGGTTTGAATAGCAAGAGAAAGAATGCTATAATAAATTTTAAGTTTAATTTAAAATTATACTTAAGAGATGCTCTTTTCCCATATCAGCATTTGTGATTTCAAAAAATAGTGATAATTATTTATTTTTGAATCAGAAATTTTAGTCAGTTAAGTTACACGAGTATTCTGTTCCAATGATTTTCACTTTGTGAAGAGCTAAAGGTCAGCGTTATTTTTTTCCCTTTGCCTTTCACAAATTCAACTTCCTGTCAACAACAATGGCTTCCACGAATCAACGTTCCAGAATCTTCCGAGAGACGTGGTCACTTATGAGATGAAATATAAATCACGGAGCGGAAGCATTTCGAAAGTAATTTAATAATAGCTTTGCTGAAAAAGGCCGAAAACTAAATTTGTTATTCGTTTTTAAGGGAAGGAAGTGGAATGGTTCAAGGTGCTCCAGGACCAAAGAAAATTCACTTCCATTTCCTACAAATGAATAAATGTTCTGCAAGAAGAAATATTCTTTCGAACAATTTTGTTTTAGTAGATTTCTTTCCAATATATGTTCTTTCGTTTTTTAAGAATGTTAATAATCGTTTTTTATTTATATGAATGGAAAAAAATTTATTCCATTCATATAAATAAAAAATTAATTCGTTCATTTAAATAAAATAATTCATCCCATTTGTATAAATAAATTAATTCCGTTCATTTAAATAAAAGAATTCATTCCATTCTTATAAATAAATTCATTCCGTTCAATCAAATAAACGGATTCATTCCGTTCATATAAAAAAAAAAATAATTTCTTTCATTCAAATAAAATAATTCATTCCATTCATATGAATAGAAATTAATTTTCATTTAAATAACATAATTCATTCCATTCATATAAATAAAAATTAATTCCGTTCATTTAAATAAAAAATAATTTTCCATTTAAAAATAAAAATTAATTCCATTCATTTCCGTTCATCAGTTCAAATACATTTTTTAAACTTGTAGTGGATGACACTGATGTTAATACAGTTTTCAAATATTAATTCAGTAATTAAATTTAATTAATTAATTTTAGTTTTTTTTTTTTTAGATTTAAGTTGCATGTATCTACCAATAGAGGACATCAGATAAACTTAAAAATGAATGAAAATTATTTATAAAGGACTTCCTGCAAGAGAAGAAGAGAGAATAGGTGAGAAAAATAAATGAATAGTTTAAAAACTATTCATTAGACCAATTGTTGAGCTAGTGAAAAATTATAACAAAAGAGATTTATGAATCACAAAAACTATATTACAACTAAAATTGGATGCACTTTTTCCAAGTAGCGATCAATCGACAAAGTTACGCGACTTCATAAATTTATGCAAATTTCATATTTCAACTAACGGTTATATTTTAGAAATTGAATTAAAATGGGTGGTTAGTAACTGTTGGTTATTCCAAAACTGCAATATGTAAAAACAAAATGGACGCATTAGGCGAATGCCCTTGAATATATAGATTTTTTATTACAAATTTTAGTTACTGTAATCCAATATTAAGTAAATTTCATTGTTAAAATAATATATATTAATTTCATAAACACGAAAAGAAGCAACTTTTTGTGTATAGGATGCGTTAAATAGATTCTACTTATTGTCTTATTAAAGAGATACATATATTGCTTCTTTTCAATTCCTTCTATTAGCCCACACTCTCCCTCTATATATCTTGTTCAAATTTTCAATCGTTCATGAAATACTTCTTATTCATCCACCAAGTTCAAATACATTTTTTTGAACTTGCAGTGGATGACACGGGGATGTTAATAAAGTTTTTTTCAAATATTAATTCATTCATTAAATTTTCATTAATTAATTTTAGTTTTTCTTTTAGTTTTAAGTTGCATATATCTACCCATAGAGGGCGCTAGATAAACTTAAAAAAATGAATGAAAATTATTTATAAAGGACTTTCTGCAATAGAGTGAAAAAAAAAAAGAAGGAATTGACTTAAAAATTTGTTTTTATAATATTTGTTCTTAGTATTTTTTTTTCTTTTGGTTAAAAGTTCTTGCCATCAGAAATAATGCTAATAGTAAACCTAAAAGAAAACGATGAAATGTATGGTTCTAATGAATTTCTCGACTAATGTCACTTTAAACCGATGCTGCTACTACTATTCTATTTTCACTTTCTCTCTGACCAATACTATTTCTGAATCATCCTGTCATTGGGAAGGGTTTCCTTCCTGATCTAGGAACGCTCTTAGAACAGATCTCGGCCATCTATGATGCAAGAAATGATAATATTCTTGAGCAATCGAATTTTATCGATTTTATTTATAGAACACCCCTCGTGTCTCTAAGATATATATATATTTCTAATATTGATTATCTCGTTTGCAGTTGTATTATTCAAATAATTTTTTTTTTTCATTAGTGATAGTGAAAAAAATTAATTCGCTACATCCTATAATGAACACTATATTTAAAACAAATTAATGAAATCTAAACAATTAAGTATAGAAAAGAAATTAAAATACTAATTCATCATTAACTATTCTCTTAAGAATCTAGTCATATGTTTGAAGATAGTTTTGAAAAACTGATCTTTTTCAAATGAAAATTGATTAACATTATCATGTATAATTTTGTTACTAAACACTTAAGTGTGTTATCTCCTTATTATTAAAATATAACATCTGCATTTAGTAGCAATCTAGTTTTTTTTTTTTAATTCTATATAATCATTTGAATCTTTTACAATGCGTAAAACTGTACCAAAAATTATGTAAATTCCCGTGTCCTTGAAAGTTTTCAAATCTCAAAAACGGTTCACTTTTCTTTTCAAACGAGGCTCAGAATAAGCATCTTCAAAGTTTATCATCGAATCAAAAATTTTTAATGAAGAAGAGTACTAATGAAAAAAAATGTTGTCAAACAATAAATGAATAAATTAAAAACTAAAAATCACGCTTAGAGTTAATCAAAAAGTAAAAAAAAAAATTATTAACATAAGAATAAAATGACTGACGAGAAAATGAATGTCACTGTTCTAAAAGCATGAGGTGCTTTGATATCAATTTATAATTTTTCACTAGTTTCATTTCGAAATGCTAGTGAAAAATTTAACAATTGTCATACAGCACCCAACGCTTTTGGGTGTTAGGACATTCATTTTCTAGTCAGTCATTTTATTCTATGTTAATTATTTTTTACTTTTAGATTTCGATTAACTCTAAAAGCGTGTTTTTTAGTTTTTAAACTATTCGAAGGACCAATTGTTGAGCCAATAAAAGAGATTTCAGAATCACAAAACTATATTACAACAAATTGGATGCACTTTTTCCAAGTAGCGATCAATCAGACAAAGTTACGTGAATTAGCCTTCATATTTCAACTAACTGTTATATTTTAGAAATTGAATAAACAGGTTAGTAACTGTTGGTTATTCCAAACTGTAGCTATGTAAAACGAAAATGGTCGCATTAGGCGAATGTCCTTGGAATATATAGACTTTTATTACAAATTTTAGTTACTATAACCAGTATTAAGTAAATTTCATTGTTAAAATAATATATATTAATTTCATAACACGAAAAGAAGATTTTTTGGTGTAGATATTTGCATTAAATAGATTTTACTTATTGTTTTATTAAAGAGATACATATATTAGTTTCTTTTCAATTCCTTCTATTATTTCACTCTCTCTCTATAGCATATCTGCTTGAAATTTTCAATCCTTCTAGTGAATATTTTTATTCATCCACTCAGGATGCAAATACATTTTTTTAACTTGTAGTGGATGACACTGGATATTAATACAGTTTTTCCAAATATTAATTCATTCATTAAATTTTCATTAATTAATTTTAGTTTTCTTTTTAGATTTAAGTTGCATATATCTACCCATAGAGGCGCTAGATAAACTTAAAAAAAAAATGAATGAAAATTATTTATAAAAGACTTTCTGCAATAGAGTGAAAAAAAAAGAATTGACTTTTAAAAATTTGTTTTTATATTATTTGTTCTTTAGTATTTTTTCTTTTTGGTTGCAAGTTCTTGCCATCAGAAATAATGCTAATAGTAAACCTAAAGAAAAAAAACGATGAAATGTATGGTTCTAATGAATTTTCGACTAATTTCACTTTAAACCGATACTGCTACTACTATTCTATTTTCACTTTCTCTCTGAGACCAATACTGATTTCTGAATCATCACTGTCATTGGGAAGGGGTTTCCTTCCTGATCTAGGAACGCTCTTAGAACAGATCTCGGCCATCTATGATAAGAAATGATAAGATATTCTGAGCAATCGAATTTTATCGATTTTATTTATAGAACAATTTTCGTGTTCTAAGATATATATATTTCTAATATTGATTATCTCGTTTGCAGTTGTATATTAAACAGATTTTTTTTCATTAGTGGACAAGGAAAAAAACAATTCGCCACATCCCATGGTTTGAACGACTTATATTTAAAACAAATTAATGAAATTCCAAACAATTAAGTATAGAAAAGAAATTAAAATACTAATTCATCATTAACTATTCTTAAGAATCTAGCTTCTAAGGTGTTAGATAGGTTTTTGAAAACTCTGATCTTTTTTCAAATGAAAATTCATTATTATTTGGTGTATAATTTATTACTAAACACTTAAGTGTGTTATCTCCTATTATTAAAATATAGCATCTGGCCTTTAGAAAGAATCAGTTTTTTTAATTTATATAATCATTTGGAATCTTTACAATGCGTAAAACTGTACCAAAAGTTATGTAATTCCCGTGTCCTTGAAAGTTTTCAAAATTTCAAAAACGGTTTTCTTTTCAAACGAGGCTTAGAATAAGTATCTTTCGTTTATCTCGGAATCAAAAATTTTGTCGAAGAAGAAAAATAATGAAAAACAAAATGTTGTCAAACAATAAATGAATAAATTAATAAGCGAAATCTGAAAACACTCTTAGGAGTTAATCAAACTAAAAACAAAAAATTATTAACATGAGAATAAAATGACTGAGCTTCCAGAGAAAATGAATGTCACACTGTTCTGAAAATGCGTGGGTGCTCGGGATATCACATCGTTATTAGAAACTTACTTTTGCACCAGTTTCGATTTCTTGAAACGAGCGAGTAGTTAGTCACGAATTGACATGCCTCCAGAGCACCCAACGCTTAGAAGAGCGACATTTCATTTTCTCGTCAGTCATCTTTATGTTATGCCAACAATTTCTTTTCTTTTTGTTTAGCTGATTAATCTCCTACAGGCGTTTTGCTTTAGTCTTTTTAAACTGATTCTTCACTTATTTATTTACTTTTTAGTTTGATTAACTCTAAAGCGTGTAGTTTTTTTAAACTATTAATTTATTTTACTTTTAGTTTGATTAATTGTAAAGCATGTTTTTTTAGTGTTTTTTAAACTATAATATTTGAATGAGGTCCCGATACGATAGGAGTGGAACTAGAAAATTTCACAACAATGTGGAATTGTGAGTAAAACAAAGGCTAAATGCCATTAGTCCGTTAGCCACTCGT